>PVLD010007657.1:76449-89791 GCA_004027595.1 Dinomys branickii | reverse complement strand
AAAGCTGCTTTGATGTCACTCGCTGGGCTGAGCTTCATCCCGATTCAGGAAAAACCAATTAGAGCACCCACTTAACACCTCCTGGGATCGTGCAGACAGGATTGCTGTTCAGGTGTATCTCCCTGGATGGAGCTTTTTCCCGACTGAGAAATCCCGCCGATCGCAGCTGCTCCAGTTCACGCGGCTCTGGCTGCGGGGGTGGGGATCTGAGCAGGATCCCGGAGTGCTGCCTGGTTTGGCGCAGTCTGTCCCAGTAGCGCATTCTCTGAGTTTCCTCTGCTCCGCTGCCTCCAACAAATCCTGGTTACAGCCGCCTCTGAGCCGATCGGGTTCAGGAGCTGAAGGCGTCCTTCCCTCCGCAATCGCTCTCTCGGCTGTACGCGATTTGAACCGAGCTGCGGCCCAAGCGCAGCACTGATCCCTCGGGCGCTCAGCTCTCAGGATCCGCCCACTTCTCGCCGCGCAGCTTGTCAGCCGGCCCTTTAATGCTCAGGCCACGGAGAGCAGCCCGATCAGTTGGAATTTTGCATCCACGGACGGGGCACCCGCGCGCAAAGGATCGGTCTCTGGGAGAGATTCCCTCTGCCGCTCACCTGGTCGCCATCTTCCCGGAAGTCCTCCACAATTAATTCCTATTTTGCTTCTTGTTTGATTTTTTCAAAATTTAGCTATATAGGTCATCCATTAACATTATCATATAGAAAATGTAAATATTAAAAGTAACACTGGGGTCCTTTCTGATTATTCTGTCAAATTCTGATGCTCTCCACATCCTCTTCTATCTGGTTATAGGAGTTGATAGCTTTTTGTGTTAATAGTTTGGACTAAATGTGTATACAGTATTTTTGTGCATGTCAAAGTGTTATTTCAGATAAGTATCTGCAATAAATCTTGGAGTCAGCAGTAGAGAGCTATTTCATTCTTTTATTTTTTATTTTATAGTTGCGTAGTATTTTACAGTATCATGTGCCTCAGTTACCTTATTTGTGTGGTTCTGAATTTTCACTATAGTTTATCCTACTTTCAAAGGTAATTTGCATAGAGTTCTTTGCAGTAAAAATTATACATTCCATTCACTTTAAAAATTATGCATTTCTAAGTCCCCAAATATCATCTATTTGTGGATATAATATTGTTCACACCAGGTACTGTTCAAATGGACACAGTTTACTTCGATAGTCAACATTTTATTACACAACCCAACCATTTCCCATGAATAATTACCCTACAATGTGGTTTCCTGTCTCATTCAGCATTTACAGATTATCCATCTAAGATTTTGATATATTTGTTCACCTTAAAAATGGCCACCGAGCACCTACTATGTGTCAAACACAGCTTTGGGTGCTGGGATAATGGTGACAGACAAAACAGAATTTCCTGCTCTCAAGGAAATGACTTCCTAGCGTAAGACAGATAGCAGATGAGTAAGACGTGAAGGGTGCTAGATAGTGACGTGTCCCAAAGAGAAAAGCCATGAAGCAGTGAAGGTGCCTCACTGCAAAGGCTCCGAATAAAGATCAGAAAGAATGAACGAGGAACTGGGAGAGTGTCTGGAATTAAAGTATTCCTAACGAAGATGTTCTCTAGAAACAGATGGATTTTTCTGACAGAGAAACGGCCAGAGTCTTTTCGGCCCTGCAGTTCACCGTTTGCTTTCTTGTCCTTTGTCACTTATGAGCAGTGAGGTTTCCCACCCAAATCACATTTTCCTTTTGTGTCTTCCTTGTAAAAGATGCAAAGGTGACCTCAGGTTTTAGGGAGCAATGAATCACTCAACATATAAAGTCTAAAACATGAGAATGGGCTTGTAGGCTCCCCGCTAGGCTGCCCTGGGACCAGAGGCACTGGCAGGGAAATGCAGCTGGAGCTCTGCCAGAGAGGCTGGGGAGCAACTTGTCTCTGCCTGAGGCCATAGGACAGAGAGAGGGGAGCCCAGAGACTGTGCAGAGGAGAATTCTGCCCACGGGAAAATGAGCAATTTTTCTGTTTATGACCGAGTATCTGCTTGTCTATGGATTTTGTCTGGATGTAAAACCCAGCCTTTCTAATTATTAGTTGGATGACCACAGGCACATTACTTCATCTCCCCGAGCTGCATTTTCCTCTGTGAAATGGGTATAATAATAGAGGTGATATCATGAGGTTGATATGAGGATTAAATGAGATCAAAGAAGTGCAGTGCTAATAGTAGGTGTCTGAAACAAAGCTAAGCTCTCAGTCAGGAGCTACGCCATCCACTACAGGGGCCATCACCACCGTCGTCACGTCATCGTTTCCCGGCCTCAACAGGGAAGGACACCAAGTTCAGGATGAAAGAAGGCGTTATTTAGTACCGCACAGAACTTACTATTGAAGATGCAGGTAAAGGGTGCCTAGACAAGTCTGTAATCTTCAAGGTAGGAAAAGCATTTTAAAAAATGCCCTACGATGTGGGTAGAGTTCAGGATTTTCAGGAATGGTGCTGATTTGCAAACGGGCTTCCCTGGCATCAGAGTGGGGGGAGGGAGAGTGAGGACACAATGGAGCCGTTTCAGAGCCATCAAAGGCACCTGCGAGACAGGACCAGGACGCCAAGCTGTTATGACCAAGATGCTGCTTGACAGTAAATGCCTGTGAAATGATAAAGAAGCTTGCGGTGAGAACCATCCAGAGGCCAAAGAACCCCTCGTGGCTTCATTCTGTGTCTCTTTAGTCCCAGTTTGTTCTCAGTTGCATGGAAACAACCAAAGCTGACAACCAAAGCTTTCAGCTACAAATCTAGCTCAGAGCTTCAAGAGAGCTAAGCATATAAATCTCAGGGTTCAGATGTCTCTGAAAATAATGCGTTACATATTTCTCTTGTTGGGAGGCTCCGTGTAATATTTCAAAATGCTACTCAGGTCTGACCCAGGTTTGAATCCTGGTGCATTGCACTGTGTAACTCTGGACCAGCTGTGTAAGCTCTCTGGGCTTCAGTATTCTCGCCGGGGCAGTAGAGATTGAAATTGTATCTACCTATACGGCGACTGTGGGGGTGAAATGGGAGAATGTACAGTATATAAACCACGCAGCACAGAAGCCAACACCTAGTAAATATATTGTTATTATTGAAATTTCCTGGATAGATGGTTTTCTGTTAAACAGGGACAGTACAAATGTAGAAAACGAGGAGAACAAGACACAGAAAAAATTGAGGCAGATTGTGAAAAGCTAACTCTGGAAGCCAGGTACTTATGACTGTTCAAAAAAATGCCTGAGAGCGGAAAAGAATAAAGCTGGCAAGGACTCAAAAGGCACGAGCTTATTTTGCTTTTTGCCAAGGTTTCACCCATCTGGCCTTGGCTTCTCTGCTGTTTTTTCCTTCCAAATAGCATCTGAGAAGCCTGGTGGTGAAAGCCAGGGCAGGGAGATAGATCATCACTAACTCACCCCAAATTTCCATACTCAGTGAAGGCATTTAAGAAATACACATATTATTCTTCTGCAGCACAGAAATTCCCTTGAGGCTAATAGAAGAGGCAGACCTGTCAGGTGAATCCAGCGACCACAGGCTGACATAATCCTATTGCTTTTTGGCTGACAGCTCATGCAGAGAAAAATCCTCTCTGATCCAGATAAAGGTAAATTTAGTTTAAAGCCCAACGCAATTCTAACCCTTCACAATCAGCTTCTGGTGCCAGACTATGATGATCTTGGATATCAGAAATAGCAGAAATCCTATCAATACATTTTTTTTACTGTTTAGGTTGTAATAATTTAATCATCACTAAAGGCAAACTGTTGGAATGGTAGAATAATTCATTATTTTCAGGATCTAAGGAAACAAATGAATACAACATTATCTGTCCTCAGAACTGTTTAATAGCAGACATTCTAGCAGACCATCTCGTACGGGTGAACATACAGCAAATGAACATAAAACTGCCTAAGGGATGAAATATTCAGACAAATAAAACACACGGTTAACCACATCATTTGTTTTCTTTTATGTGAAGAATGGCTGGTCTGAATCCACTCCTATGGTGTTATGAATTCTGATCAACTACAAAACCAGACAAAATTGCTGCTCTAAGATGCATTTTCAGGATGATCTCTTGTGATGCGCCTTTAGAAACATGGTAATTTAAGAAACCAAGTTGAAGCCTGGATCTGAATATTAGCATGTAAGACACGCTGAAGAGGAAGATCAAAGGGCAATTTTTACATTATACAAAAAACTAGCTTGACCCTGTAAAATAATTGCTTTCATAAAATTAAATGACGGTTGAAGCTATGTATTATCATCAACCCCATCTGTTCAGCGCGTGCGCGCGCACACACACACACACACACACACACAATTTTTCTTAAGAACAGAAATGCAATGTTTATGTCAAATTTTTGTTGAATTGCTTCCCTGACTCTGGACCTCTGCAGTGGTTATGATTTGGATCTGCCTTTTTTCCTAACATAAACTCAGCATGAGCAGCCTGTACAGAAGGTGACTTTGGAGATACGAGCACCTCCATCCCAAGCACGAGGAAATAGTTCCATCACTGCATTCAGGGCTCTACTGGGTATTCAGCCCTTTTTTTCAGCAGCCTCGCTCCCAGGCACTGGGCCTGCCCAGCCTTCCCCTTTGAGGTCTGCAGAGGGTGCATGTCCCTTCTTAGGTCAGTGGCGGCAAACCTATGGTACAGGTTCTGCAGTGAGCTGTTTTTCATCACTGAAAGCTTTAAAAGGTTCACTGGCACTGCCTTAGGTGGTGTTGCTGAGGCTGTGCACATCTCTGCTCGCTGCTGCAACAGCCTCAGCTGGCCACACCACCATCAGCTCTTTTTTTTTTTTTTTGTGGTACCGGGGATCGAACTCAGGACCTTGCACTTGCCAGGCAAGCGCTTATTCAACTGAGCTATATCCCCAGCCCCTACCATCAGCTCTGAGTTGGATGTGCAGCCCAGGGCAAGACTCGGAGTAATTAGAGATTTCTGTTCAGTGGGATGCAATATTTAAGGTTAGGCTTTTGCTTTCAGATTTGGGACTCAATTTTGCTGTGCAGATCTGTGTATTTCCAACACCCCAAAGCAGTTTTTCCTTGAATGCATTTTACTTTGAATTTGAAATATGTTTCAGATGCTTTTTGTTTAATCAGGCACAGGCACAGGACTACATTCATTATTTAACTAGAACTTTTTTGCACTTGATGCAAGAGAAAAGCAGGCATGCTTGTTCAGAATAATTGCCTAGAGTGCAATGAACCCAATTTACGGAAAGGATTATTGAAGGGACACAAAACTTTCATGGTAATCCTGCTAAATCATTCATTCAGTAACTGACTGACATTTGTCCAGATATGGATTCTCTGCTTTGCTAGCTTCTAAAGCAGAGCAAAGAAGCAATTACTTAAAAGGGATGGTGAAAACTAGTATTGAAAGAGAGAAATCCTAGAGGGTAGATAAATACTGAGTGATTATTCTCTCTTTAATAATGTAATTCACAGACCATGGACCAGGGAATCACTTCTCTGCGTGCGTCTGCATTTGGCAACCTTTGACATTATGTCATTAAAAGGTAAATGCAATGTCAGTAATATTAACCACTTTCTTTTAAATAACTCCCTCTCTTATTCTTTTAAACAATGTCTATTTTATATTAAATATTTCCTATGTATGAAGTCAGGTGTAGTTAGATTTAAAGTCTAAGTCTGGGAATCTAGCTCCTTTGAAATTATTTGTTTCTCTTTCACATTTCTAGCCAGTGATGCTAAAAAAAAATTCATGTAAGAAATTATAAATCAAATTCCTTTCCTCTGCTCTATACATAAAAATTCTAAAATGTAGGAAGAGGAAAGCATAGCGTTTTCACCAGTTAATCACCTCTAGACTTAGTAACAGAAACACTTCAGACAATCAAAAAAAGGAGAAAAGGAACATCTCTAATTGATTCCTTAGAGAATCTTATTTTTCCAAGTTGTAAAGAAATTGTTCTGATGTTTTCTGTTTGGCTGCTTCAGAGACATACACATGAAATACAGAACAAGGCAGACGAAATGCTAACGGGAAGCAGGATGTTACTGAAACATCCCTGCGTGGTCTGTAAGGAACAAAGGCAGCTGATTCTGTTGGGAATAGAAACAAACGTGAACAAGGAAGTTTTCACCCCTTACAAAACTACGGCCTTCATTGGCCTTGGAGAGAGCCACTGGCGCGATTTCCTCCGACACCGCTGATGGGGGTGTCAGTGGGGCTGGGAGACAAGGGCATCACACGGCGCCACCTGGGACGAGGGCGTGGGACTCAGAAGTGTCCATCATGATGTCCCCCACATGCAAAGGTCTTCACCGGACTAGCCAGTCACCCACGTCAGTGTTTTCTGTCCTTTGCCACCAGCAAATGTGATCCTTGTAGTAGATTTGTAAAATGCAGTCCTGAGATCCTTTCAATTTTCTATTTAAATACTTGCAAGCTTTGAAATTATGCCATTGTGTGCTTATGACCTAAAGAAGTCAATTTTAAACTAAATACTCTTTCATACCCCTTTTCATACACATTTTTGCCCTGTCTTTAAAGTTTGGGATTAAAAAAGTTCAAGGAGGTTAGAAAAATAGAATAAATTTGAAAAACTGAAGGGTAGAACATTTTAAAAAGCACCAATTTACCTTCTCTGATGACTTAAGATTTAGAAAATTTATTAGTATTTCAAAGTATTTTAAGAATTATTTTGTAAACCCTCTATCGGAGTATCTGCCTCATCTGGGGTGAGACTGTGTTCCTTTATTGTGAGCATACTGCAGGTGCTCAATAAATGCTTATTGCAAGAATGAATGACCTTACGTTTCTCTTATACCACAACAGATAAGATGTATAAGTAGTGTTATTTTTGCTCATGACATTTAGGTAACAACATAAAGCTCAGTATAAAAATTGATGTGACATTTAAAGGCAGAAATTTAAGATAAAAAAAAATCTAGCATCTGCTTCTGAATCTCTGAATATAGCATGCTTGACCGGGAAAAACAGACATAAGTATGTGTGAATGAATTTTAGATGAAAGGAAATTTTCAATATAAACTGTATAAGTTTAAATTAACAAAAAGAAAACACAATTATTTGCAAAAACAAACATATGCATTAAGAAGAATGGTAATCCCCTTTAAACCTTCATTCATAACACTGTCTGTGCAAAATTGCTGGTAGTGTTCTCCAATGGGCACCTTGGGCCAGTTGCATTAAAAACACCCCCTTTAGCAGTGCACGCACACACCCTGTGGCCTTCAAGGTCATGGCTGTGATTTCAAACAACTGGTCTGGATGTGTGAGACCTGCAGGACAGGCAGCAGCAGCTGGAAGGCGTCCTGGATGTACGTCGTGCTATTGCAGCCCTGTGAGAGGAAAAAAAGGTCGATACGGGATTATTTCTATAGTTTAGTCTTGACAATTCTCCCAGAAGAGAGGGAACATTACCAAATTGGGACAGTATGCACTTCTGGTAATGCTGGTGCTTATAGCAAATGTAATTTTTGTAGATAGAGTATGTCCAGCTCTTCATTATCTGTACTAACAGAATTCACTCGGAATGAAGCAAACCGCTTCTGTGGGCTTTGAACACACACCTGTGTGTGGGTATCCATGACCGAATATGGGCAGCTTTACCTCACATCAGTCTTACCGCCCTGAAGCCACATGAAAGGCTGGGATGAAGGGGGTCATGTATAACCCGTAGCTCTATAAACAGAACTATCTACAGAAGGCTAACTGGAGATATTGTAAATTATTCAAGGCCGAATCCCTGAACACAGTCACCCACCCTGCATGCTGACACCTTTTGCTTGGTTGTATATCTGACATTGCTGTTTGTCGCTGTGGTACATTACCAAGCAGTACTAAACAGAGAGCCTATTGAAGTCTGGAATGGGTCTTGTCAGGCAGTTCAGTGGTAGAGCACTTTGCCTACATAAGCAATGCCCTGAGTTTCATCCCCAGGACAGTAAAATAAATAATAATATAAGTCAGCTGTGTGTGGCAGCACATGCCTATAATCCCAGTTACTTGGGAGGCTGAGGCAGGAGGATCCAGGTTTAAAGCCTGCCTGAGAAACTCAGCAGGACCCTGTCTCAAAAACAAACAAACAAACAAACAAGGGCTAGGGATGTAACTCACTGTGAAGACCTTGGGTTCAATTTCCAGTACTGCAATCAATCAATCCATCCTATTCAAGGTAGCTAAAATGTGAAATTTTTTACTAGGGGAATAAACATTTGCTCTCATGTTTGCAATGACTGATGAGGTAACTGGTCTAACTGATCAGATATTTTTGTTTTATTTTTTACTTCTGACTGCCAGAGTTTGCTCTTGTATGTATCTGTCCTTCTAGACTTGTCCCTATGGCCCCTGTCCCTTCCGGTTGGCTCCACTGTGTGTGTGACCAGGGATTAACTCTGGGCTTTGTCGCTGTTATATTTACCCCTGGGGAGCTTTCCTTAATAGTAAGGTGCGACCCCCAAATACACCGGTCTACATACTTTCCCACGGCCGGGGATATAGCTCAGCGGCATAAGCGCCTGCCTGCCGAGCCCAAGGTCCTAAGTTCGTTCCCCAGCACCGCGCAGAACACACACACACACACACACACACACATGCAAAAAATGTATTTCACAGCCCTCTGAACAATTTGTCATTTCCCATGTCTGCCGCTGACAGCACTCGAGAAAGCCAACGCTGCTGGGCAAGTGCTGCCCACGCACGGTCTAGGCTTGTGAACATCTGGTGCATCTGATGGGAGCCCAGTGGCTACACATGCTTTGCCCTTAGTGTGAAAATTTCCTCCAACAACTACTGGAGGGACACAGTGCCCCTGTGCCGCGATGAGAAGCCTCTGGGCCTCTTTTCTTCATCTCCTATCACTGTTATTAGCAAAGCCACACCAGTGTTGGGGCGGCTTCACGCTGGAACCACTGGCGCTACGAAGTCCCAGTGTGCAGGCTGCACGGAGTGAGTAGTCACAGGGGTGGGGCCCTGGTCACTGAATGGGCAGAGGCCACGTGGTCTCTCATTTTTCACCATCCCAGACCTTAGACACAACTGAACTATAGGTTCTTGTGAAAGGAAGGAAATGCCCGTTTTTATGAACATCATCACTTCCCTCACTGCAGTTAAACAGCATGGTGTTAAATCTAGTGTCAAACTTGGCAACAGAAATCTGCCTTGGCTGGAGGGAACGGTGAAAGAAATAACGTGCAAGCTTAGCGTTTCTTTTTATAATCAGAAATTCTTGAAAATTAGGTATTGTTGCTTCACCAGAGGGTTTACAGCTGGTTGAGCTACACAAATGTACTAAAAAAAATAACACTGCTGCTGGTAAGATTTAAAAGTATTGCAATAACACTTGCTGCTTGGGAGAAAGGAAAAAAGAGAAGAAAAAAATCTAGCACTAACATTTGCTTTGATTCAGAAATACCTTCTCTCCTGGGGTCACTTACCTCTAACAACACACTATTGATCATGGGGTTAAGGACCTCGGCCTTCTTGTTGCTCTGTGGGATCAAAAGTATGAAATTGACAGATTAGCGGCTCATAATATAACACTTGCCACGTAAGATGTAAGACACTGGCTGTGTTGAGGGGTCTCTCAGAGAGGAAGGGGAGCTGTGGCGCTTCCTCCAGACCAGGCTTCACCTTCCCCTGCCTGAGCTCACTTAATTTTGACAGAAATCCTAACAGGCAGGTGTGCACCATAACCCCAATTTCTAGGTAAGAAAGTAGGGTGAACAGTTGTGTAAGGTCACAGTAGTCAGGAACGTAAACTCAGCTCTTTTCAACTATTCAAAGTTGTAGCAGGTCTGGGAGTAGTGTGAGGTTAGGCTGAATTCTGCAAGTACTATGGTTAGATCTTATCGCTGCTTAAAAATTTTGACACCATGATAATTTTGCTGTTTTTGTTTTAAAAATATTGCAGTACAATATTCATCTAACTTACTGAGTTTAGTTTTTCCTAATTTCTTTTTTTGTGGGGGCTTCTTCAAATTTTCCCTCTTTATTTCCTCTAGTCGGAGGTCCGGTTTAGTCTTTTTCCCCTTGCTGCTTTAGATGCATGAATAGGTAGTTATAGGGCACCTTCCAGAACAGCAGCAGAATGAAAGCATCCTCAAGTGTAATCTGCAATCAGGTTTGCAGATCGAAGCTTGACAAACATGAATATAGGTAAAGTAACACATTCAAAGTACAATATGAAGAAGGTGTTCAAAAACTGGGAGCTAATATATCATTATCCTTATTTATGCTGTTGGCCTTTTAATCAGCAGTCTTCCCTATCTAAATGTTCAACCTACTCTTAGGCAGTAAATCTTCAAAAACACTGAGAAGAGAGGGCAGTCTTAATAGGTGGCTTCCTTCATTATACCTGGAAGAGTTTGCAAACAAAAGCATATAAATTAAATACATCTTCCCAGAGCAGCCTCTACTTTCATGGCCATCACCCCACTGAGGGTAAAGTAATATCTTACAAAGGAAACCATAATTGAGTCTTGGGGGAAAAAGACTCCTTAAAAGCCCAGTCATTTTAGTAAGTAACCAGAAACTCCATTATGGTATTTGCTTTCATGTTTATTTGATTATCAATAAACCTCTAAAATATAATCAAAATGAAAGCAATAAAATGACATTGGTTTTCAGAATCAATGAGATGTGCAAGCAATTTAAATAGAGCCTGGAGAGCAATATACACTCATTAACTTCAAGTTATGAATAATGGCTGTTTCAGAGAACAGAAACAATAACTTGATACAAATAATTCATCACAGCACAAGATGAGGGGCATTGGTATGATGAGATGGCGTTTCAGTAAACTCTAATTGAGATTTTTCTTTCTATATAATGATGAGCCTGTGCCAGACTCTGTGCATGCAAACATTTACACGCCTGTGTGTTTATGTACAGATATAAGTTCAAGCTCACATCCATCTGCTACAGCCTTGCTGCACAGAACGTGGGCTGTGCATCAGAAACGTTCTGACCACCTGAGAGCATCCTGGCACTACAGGAGTTCAGCCCTCATCCCAGATGTACCGGATCAGAATTTGCATTTTAACAAGATTTCCAGGTGATTTGTGTGCATTCAGGTTTGAGAAGCATTGTGCTGGAATACAATCTGTTAAAAGGAAGGGAAAAAAACCGCCATGAATATTGCCCACTAATGGAGATAAATTAGTGTTTAACATAAAGCACACCAAATGTGACACCCCCCATAGGTGGTCACCTCCCCGCATCCCCAGGCTGTCACAGAACACAAAACGGTTGCCTGTCTGATGTACCTGATGGGTGGCCCATGGGAGCTGTCAAGAGATCAACTGAGAGGCCTGTTTCCTTACCCAGTAAACCGTGGAATGAGTGAGGAGAAGGAGGGACGGAGCCTTGGGAACCTGGACTGCCATGGCTAAGGCAGTGACTGCGCTGTCACACCTCTCTGTGGACCTAGCATTTCCACCAATCCACGGGCACCAGGCGGTAACTTAGAATATGTGGGGCACTGAATGCGTTTTATCCAGCCTATCATATCAGAGGCTCCCGCTCCCCATCATGCTGCTGGTGCACAGTGAGGCTCTTTACTGAAGGTCAAAAGTCAAACAGACAGAAAAGCTGCCAGCTTACAAAAGAGGGGCAGCAAACCATATTCCTCGACAGCAGAATGGCATGTAGCTCATTTCTTTTTTTTTTTTTAAATGTAGTAAGTAACCAGAAACTCCATTATGGTATTTGCTTTCATGTTTATTTGATTATCAAAAAACCCCCAAATTTCAAAAGAATAGAAGGGCAACAATAGTTAATACATTGCATATTGTTAACTTTAAATTAGCTACTCAGAGTACAAGATATCAGCTTTTAATTACCCAAACAATATTAGCATAAACATTTTTTTTCAATGAACTAAGAGAAATTAGTAGTATAACTGTCTTAACTAATATCTATATATATATATCTTTTCCCTTTCTTCTTCTATTCTCCCATTCCAGTTTCTTTCCTTTTGAAGTTTCTTCTCATTTTACAATATCTATTGTACATTTTGGACCTTATTTACTCTTTCAGCTTCTCACACTATGGAGACAATAGGATGTTTACATATCTGCATCTGGTTTATTTCACTTATGAGTATGGTCTTGAGTTGCATCCATTTACCTATGAAAGTCTCCAGTTTTTCCTTCTTTATGGCTGAGTAGTACTCCACTGTATAAAAAGACCACATTTTTTTTATCCGTTCCTTGGTTGATGGGCATTTGGGTTGTTTCCAAGATCTGGCCATTACAAATTGTGCTGTTATAAACACAGGTGCCCATGTATTGCTGTGGTATGATGATTTTAATTCTTCTGGGAAGATACCCAGCAGGGGAATAGAAGGGTCAAATTGAACCTCCAATCCTTGTTTTTTTGAGGCATCTCCACGCTAATTTTCACAGTGATTGCATCAGTCTACATTCCCACCAACAGTGGAGAAGGGTTCATTTTTCCCCACAGCCCCTGCAGCGTTTGTTATTGGTTGATTTCTTGAGAATGGCCGTTCTTTTCAGAGTGAGATGGAATCTCACTGTTGCATCCAACAAATGACCAATGATATTGAACATATTTTCATATATTTATTTGTTGTTTGTATTTCTTCAGCTGAGAAGTGTGTATTCATCTCAGATGCCCATTTTTGGGTGTTTAAATTTGGGAAGTCTGATTTTTAAAAATTTTTTTTAGTTTTATGTTCTCAGTAGTAATCCTGTCTGAGGAACAGCTGGCAAGCATTTTCCCCACATTGTAGGTAGTCTCTTTACTCTGTTGTTGGTTTCTCCTACCATGCAAAAGCTTTTTAATAAGATGAGGTCCCAGTTGTTGATTCTTTGTGATAGTTCCTGTGTGATAAGGGTTTTATTGATAATGTCTTTGCCTATGCCAATGTCTTCAAGAGTTTTACCTATTCTATCTTCCAGCAGATTTAATGTCTGTTTTAATATTTAGATATTTGATTCATTTTGAATTTAGTTTAGTGCATGGTGAAAGATATGGGTCCAATTTTAATCTTCAGCACGTGCAAGATCCAGTTTTTCTAGCACCATTTATTAACGAGGCTGTCTTTCTTCCAGTGAATGTGTTTGGCACTTTTGTCAAAGATAAGGTGACTGAGTGTGTGTGGAGTTGTTTATGCATCTTCTAATCTGTTCTATTGATCTTCAGGTCTTTTTTTTTTTTTTTTTTTTTTTTTTTTTTTTTTTTTTTTTTTTTTTTTTTTTTTTTTTTTTTTTTTTTTTTTTTTTTTTTTTTTTTTTTTTTTTTTTTTTTTTTTTTTTTTTTTTTTTTTTTTTTTTTTTTTTTTTTTTTTTTTTTTTTTTTTTTTTTTTTTTTTTTTT
>PVLD010007657.1:0-76349 GCA_004027595.1 Dinomys branickii | reverse complement strand
ACTATGAGTATAACTTCAAGTCAGGGACTGTGATGCTCCCGGCCTTGCCTTTGTTGCCCAGAATTGCCTTTGCATTTCTAGGTCTCTTCTGGTTCCAAATGAATTTTAGGATTTTTTTTCTGTAATTCTGTGAGATATGCTATTGGAATTGCATTAGTTTTGATTGGAATTGCATTAAATCTGTATAACAGTTTTGGAAGTATGGACATTTTCACTAGATTGGTTCTTCCTGCCCAAGATCAAGGGATATCTTTCCATTTTCTGATAGATCCTCCTCAGTTTCCTTTTTCAGAGTACTTAATTTTCAATGTAGGAGTCTTTTCCATCCTTTATTGGACTGACTCCTAAGTATTTCAGGTTTTCTGGATGCTACTGTGAAAGATGTTGTTTCTCCACTTTCTCTCTTAGCGAGTTTCTCTCATTTCTCATTAGCCAAGTCACCTACGGAAATGTGGGCAGACATCTTTTGGGGTGACATCAGGTCCACAAATATTTCTTGCTCCTTCTGAGAACTGCTCTCAGCCTGAGGAGGGCTGGCCAGTGCACTCCAGCAGCCAGGTAGGTCTGCATGATACTAGCCTAGCCCTTGTCATTCTTGAGTGACTGCAGCGTGGATCTCTGACCCAGTCTCATGAACTTTGTCAACTGTCTCACTTAGGACACAGAAATCTGGGAATCCCGGATCCAGAACCTGGGAATTGCTGTGAGTGAGTCACATTAACAGCAACACTTCAGAGACAATATGTAAGAGCTTTGGTGCTGAGTCCCATGACTGTTCATACTCTCACCATTGTCTTTCAAAACCTCCTTTTCTGTCTAAACCATTTATAAGGTGCTTCTCTTGCTTCCTGTTATGGGTTGAATTGTGTTCCCAAAAAGAATACACTGAAGTCCTAATCCGCCACTACCTCCCAGTGCGAGGGCTGTTGTAGGTGTGATCAGGTAAGGTGCAGTCCTAGTGATGAGACCCTGGCCCAGTATGGCTGTGTCCTTCTAAGAGCAAAATCTGGATACAGACGTGCACAGAGGGAAGATAATGTGAAGACACTGGGAGAAACCGCCAGGTGAGGATGGGAAGAGATTGCTGTGTGTGGCCACAAGCCAACAACACTACGGGCCGCCAAAGCCAGAGAAAGCTGAGAAAGAACCGTCCTTGGAAGCTTCAGAGGGAGAATGGCTCTGTCTGCACTTGATTTCAGACTCCACAGCAATGAGAGAGATTTCAGATGTTAATGCCACTTCATGTGTTGTGCTTTGTTACAGTAGCCCTAGAAAATTATAAGCTTCCAACCAAGAAAATATGTAGCTAAAGCAGGAAATAAACCCTGCTGTTAATGCCAAGTGGTAACAGTTTTTTCTTTTGGTTTCTGTTGGACTGCGACAATAGAGCAAAGACATGTATGTGGCTTATAAAATAGAGTAAGCTCAAGAATAAATGAGGGTTCTTAAAGTTAATTACTTTAATAGAGATGCCTGAAATATATAGTTGTGGCTTGTATAGATGTCCCTCCATTTCCTCACATGCTTGTAGGTGGGGCTTTTTGGAGGTGGTTGGATCATGGGTGTATGAATATGGATTAAAGATGTGTGATCACTAAATTAGTGCACTGATTGGTTTAGCACAGTTCAGGCAGGGGTAACAGGAAGCTCCACCTGGGTATGTGTGGCACCAAACAATAGGCTTCCATTCAGCAGACTGAATGCAGTACAAGGGGGTGGAGCACTGCTCCAGACAGACTGGTTTAGGCTTCAAAGCTCAGGGGGGATGTAAGAACCCCTCTGGCCAGCTTTGAGGACAGAACCTTGTGCCTAGCACAGGCACAGACTGGGGAATGGTTACACAAGGATGACTGAACAAGCAGGTAGGCAACCACACATGCACTAGCTCAGTCAACATACAAGAATGTAAATATGTTGTAACCACCTGTATAAGAGTTAAACGATAAAGACACAGGCTGCTCTCTTGCGGCTGCCTGCTTTTTGAACAAATGCCTGCCCTGCACGTGTTCTTTTCCCTGGGGAGCTCACCTGTCAAAGTACCTCTTCAGGCCCCCAACCATGACAAAGAGGAAGACAAGGAAAGCTCACTGCTTGCTGCTCTCTGCCTTCCCTGACATCGACTGTCTCTTCTCTGCCATGCTGCCCTGCCCTAGAGCCAGCCAACTATGGACTGAACCTCTGTAACCTATGAGCTAAAATAAACCTTTCTGCCTTCAACTTTGGGTGCTGCATATTTTGTCTTAGCAGTGAGGAAATAATTTATATATATATATATAATATATTCATATTATATATAATATGTATTCATATTAAGTTAATGTACATAACCTTCATTTTGACACATTTTTAATAAATATAAAAATGAGAGCCTGGCAGAGTGGTGCACACCTATACTTCCTGCATACTGGGAGGCTGAGGCCAGATTGCAAAGTTGAACTCAGCCTGGGTACAGTGACTTAGTGAGACCCTGTCTCAAAAAAGGCTCAGAGTGTACCTGAATGCAAAGGCCCTGGTTGAATCTCCAGTATCTCTACAAAAAAAATGCTTGTAACAGTCTGAGAACTTACCTCACTTAACATCTGAGGTGTCTGGGACAGAAGCATCGGGGCCAAAACCCAGTCCCAGCAGAGCCCTGCCCGGCCTGTCATGAGAGCAGGTACTCATGGCTTGGTTGGCAAGCACCCATTGTGGCACAGCTGCTGGTTATGAAGCTATCTAAAAAGGAACTGCACCCCACTGTTCTCACGGCCCCTCAGAGCCTGCTTCCCTTACACAGATAAAAACATGGTCTGGATTGTAATCTTACCCCAACAGTGGTTAAAGAATTCGTAAACTTCTTTGATAAGGAGGCCACTTCATTGCACATTGCAGTAGTTAACCTGCAATAAGAAAAAAGAGGTGCAGGCATTTCAATACCGTGAGAGTTTGATGGTCACAACTGGGACGCGGTGCAGCATGACATCTAACAGGGCAGCACTTGAGTCCGAGGAGGCCTCACACGAAGGGGAGGCCACACAGTGATCCTCAGCAATCTTCTGTGACTCACAATCGTAGTTTAATACAACTCTGGTTTTCTCTCCATGTGTCATTAGGGAATAATTACCTAATGCATTTGACCTCTTTTTTGGATCAAAACTGTGTGCAGGAAAATACTAAGCTTGAGTTCCAGCTCTACAGGGGTGTAAACCCTTGCTAAGTGGCATTTCTCCAGTTTATTGGCCATTTAAAACAATAATGAATATTTAGTGAGGCATTTTGCTAAGTACTTCTTTGCTAATCATATTTAATTCTTAAGTGACCTAATGATTGTTGTTCCTGTTTTACATAGATGAAGAAACTAACATCTATCAGCAGTAACCTGCCAGGGATATGCAACCGTAAAATGCAGAGATGGCATTGAAACTCAGGTGGCCCTGTGTTTTGATTATGTTTTTCACTAGATGGCTCAGGATAAAGGTCTTGAAGAATATGTTTTTAAATACTTATATCCAAATTCCAAGTTTATTTTGGCCATTCTACTTGGAACACTTTACTCCAAGAGAATAAAGCAAGAAAGATACAAATGTCTAACCAAAACCATGTTCATCTACTATTGTAGATGATTACCAAACAAAAAACTAATTATATAACAATATGGCTTCTGTTATTTTCTTATAATTAGTTTATATGACCCTATGAATAGTGATTAAAATGTATTAGAAAAATTACAGCCCCAAGTTAAGAATCTTATATGTCAAAAGATTTGTCAGTAGAAGTAAGTTTTTTTGTAAATAGGGGCCCTATATAATAATCTATGTGTTAGGTCTTATAAGCTATGTCCATCTGCACGTCCATCCATCCATCCATCCATCCATCCATCCTCCCATCCATCCAGAAGTTCTCTGCAGAAAGCATCAAGAGTAAGGCTAGGAGATTTCCAGGTCCCATTATACCTATGTTCCTGGGCAGATGAGTAGAGAGTGCTCACTGTAGGGATAAATCAGGGGTGTGGTGTAGCTTGGTAAGGTCAGGACAGCCAAGGGCGGGAATCGAAAAGGGACAAGAGCAAGGTCTTGCTAATGTGTACTCAGAGACTTCTGCACTTTAGCCTTCCTCCCTCAAATCAATACTGCAAAGATAAAACAGTATCCCGATGTTGTCCTCAATATTTTAAACTTATCTGTTTTGTCCTTTCCTCTTCCTTTTATATGCTGAACTAATTATATAATCTTTCTGGCAGTATTATAGGGGGTGGGTTATGTGGATTTCTATAACATGTTTGATTTCTTCATGTTTAGATATGACAATCTAGACTAGATGACAAACCTTTATAAGTGAGAAAAAATGCCATCAGCACAAAGACACATCCTGAGTCTCTGCAGGACATTTCAGCTAAGCCTCCCTAACTTATCCCATCAAACGCAGGAAATATAAGCAAAGGTTATTATTGACAAAGTGAATGAGAGTACAGAGATATGTGTGTGTGTAGGTGCCGCCATTTATTTCCACGGGGCTTCCATCAAATTTCTGTGTCTCAATAAGAAAAGGTTATTTGGACCTGTGCTGATATTTTATACCATAATATACAGTCATGTACATAAAGGTTCATGATTTATTGTTCATTTCCATACCAACTACTTTCCTGAGTGCACGCATATACATATCTATCTGCCTGCCTGCCTATCTATCTATCATCTGTATCACCGGATAACCTAATAACAGCTATGCTTTATTGAAGAACATAAACCCCAACACATATGCACACACACATGCAATCCACACGCACCTGGCTTACATTAGCCACCTGTCACCTGGGTGCTGAGCATGCGGAGCTGGGACAGGTCCCTGGGAATCGGGGAGGGTGTTTGCTTCCATTTGTGCAGCTGACGAGTTACATTCACAGGCCCCTTCTCTATGCATATGATACACTGAAAATATAATTACCCTCAAAGATCTGTACTTCTAAGACTTTGATCTATTAAAACAAACAGTTTCATAGCTTGAATGACTTAGTGTGTCTTCCCTTTGATCTCCTCATCAATGATTCCTAGAGTGTCCAGTTAATTCTTCTTCTTGTTAACACAATGCATTTCTTAAGGGAGTCCTTATTTCTTAAGATGACCGTAACAATGGAGTTGGTTGGCATGAAGCTTTAGTTGTCTAGGGGCGTGTGTGTATGTGTATTTTCATGGCATATACTGTAAGTATAAACTTGAAAAATAAGAAAAGCTGGCACTTACTTTATCAGAACTTTTGCTTGATCCTGAGCTGGCTTCTCCTCTTCTTGTCCATGAAGAATTAACTCTGCAACTTTATGAAGCTGCTCGATACAACGCGCAGTGACTTCTGCCAGACTTTCAATGGACAGTATGTATACTTCCTGAAGTGAATACACACAAGAAATCACTCACCAAGCAGATGTTTTTAAAAAAGCCCTGTGACATTAAAACATGATGTAATAATAATAAATAATATAATAATAGTATTTTTTATTATTATGTTTTTAAGACAAGGTCTTGCTCTGTAGCCCATGCTGGCCTCAAACTCAATCCTTCTCCGTCCCGCATGCACTGATCGCTGATGTGTGCCACTGTGTGCCCAGCTTTAATAATTGCTATTTTTTTTTTTTTTGGTGTTGGGGACAAAGCCCAGGGCCAAGCATATGCTCTATGACTGAGCTATACTGCCAGTCCCTAAGTAATATAATTCTTAACATAAAATACAAATAGAACATGAAAAAGTTTACGTGAAGATTATGGTCATGTCTAGGACTTTTCTAAGTCGAATGCTGCCATAAAATATAAGTTCTAATATAAAAACACAGGAAGTTCTGCCAGGTCCCCGAGGATGTGGCAAGCCTGTTTGGAGCTGTGTCCTCAGTAGTTACAGCCGTGCTAGGCACTCGACAGGCAGCTGCGAGGAAAGCGGGGAAGGGAGGCTGGAGGAATAGACCTCAGCGCACACTTTTCCTTAGAGTGATCTAATTTAAAATGTTGCTTTCTTTAAAATTAAAATTTGACATAAGCTACCAGTATTGCAACTACCTTTTCAAACAGAGGATATAAAGTATGCACACATAAATTTATTAAGCTACAGAATAAAAGGTACAGCTAATGAAAGTTTTTCAAAAAAGCTTCAATTACCTCATTAGTTATGGCCCATAAAGACATTTTATAGCAACAAATTTGCATATAAGATGGAGATTTCCTCTAAGGATAAATCAATTATGTTCTTAAGAATCCTTTCTCCTTTAAATTATAATTGTAAAGCTATGGAGAAAAGCTACAAAATCTATGCTAAGCCAGCCATTGTCTTGGCATAGAGAAATCTGAATGTTGATTACTCATATTTTAATAAAGAGCACAGAGTACAAATAAAAAAGGCCTTTTCTTGGTGAAAATTAGGCTGCTAATGAAATTAACATAGTATTACTGCCCTTTTAGCGGAGACTCAAATTTACCTCCACGGTCTTAGTTCTCTTTTCTTCCTTTTTGTCTATTTCAAGGTCTTCGGCCTTCTCTTCCTTTTCTTCCTCCTTAGTTCCCTCCTTGGACTCTTTGGCCACATCTATTGACACTAAGGTCTGATCCTCTTCTACCCAATCATGGGCTTTTTTCATGGCCTGCAATGGTTCCCAAACAAAGGATACATTTACTGTGAGAAGACAAAAACTAAAGCATTCCAACTCCAAGGCGAGACTCATGTTGCTCTAAACCTCCAGGGCAGGGCCAGGGAGATACCTCAGTGGCACAGTGCCTGCCTGGCAAGCACAAGGTCCTGAGTTAGATTCCTGGTACCAAAAAACCCCACAAAAACTGCTAAACCTCCAGGGCAAATTTCTGTGTGTTTAAAAAGGGATGGGACTATCACTTTCAACTTCCTTAAAAGACAACCTTGTTTGTAAAAATATAAAATAGGAAAAGGGGACAGAATAGGAAATACAGAGAGAAATTTGTGGGCCCAAGGACTTTAAAAGAAGCACTTAAAAATGATATTCAGAGAAGAATAAAAATGACAGTCACATTGAAAAATCTATAGTATATTTTTCGCTTTTCATGACCAACTATAAAAGAATAACAGTACTTTTTTCTCTGTAGGTGAGAAATTTAGCCAGGGCCGTGGTGAAAGCAAATTCCCTCATCTGATATGTTTCACGGAGCTCTGAATGTTTCATGACCCTGATAATGTATCACACTGCGCAGATGAAAGATGGTCCTGCTCCCGTGATTCATGGCAGGCCTTCCGGCCCCCGGAGGCAAAGACTGGAGATGCCGGAGAGACCCGGTGCTGCTCTGCTACTGGTTGAATTTCACACGGTGCAGGTTAAGCAACCAGTGGCCCTAAAAGCCATGGCTAAATTGAAGGTGCCGAACCCATCTTCCCTGTCTGCTGTTTCCTGAATTTAGAAAGGGCACATTCACCCGGATTTTATCACCCTCTTTTAAGTCACTCAAATATAAGTTGTTTCTTAGCTTGTGCTGAAAATGACTTCTTATTGTGAAGCATGTATGTCACAGTTGAATCTGTTAGAGTGCTGCGCGACAAGTTAACACCATGGAGACTTGGGGAGAGAAAATCTAATGAAGCTGTCTTTGGTGTATCCTCTTCTAGGGATGAAGGTCGACCCTGACCATGTAAATAAGCCGGTGCAAGACTGCAGGCATCACATGCCCGCTCCGAGCGGTGGCAGATGCTGCAGGGAGACAGATGAGGCAATTTCCCACTGTGCTCGAGTCACTGACCTGCCAGCATCAGTGACCCCCACCTGAGGTAAAGAAATTACTCAGCTCTACCTCACCACCTTGTGCTGCCCTTTCCTTGCCCACCTGGGTAAGTGATGCCTATGGAAACCACGGCTCGCTAAGAAAAAGCAAGGGATGGGGGGGAAGCCATCATGCAGCTTTCAGTGAGTAATGACCACTGTTTTAAATCCAACAGTAAGACCTCGTACTAACTTGCAAACCACACTGCTATATTATTAGAGGAACCCAGACTGCTAACACTCAATCTTCTTGGACATGATGTGGCATAGCTTCCAGGAGGGTGGAGATCTGAGGGGTTTACCCGGCAGATGCCTCTCCCTGCCTAATTCTGACATGTCTTTAACTTAAAAATGAGGGAGCAGAATTGGAAAAGATCCTTAGGGATTCTGCACCCCTTAGCCTTCTACCCTAAAGATAGCCGCTATTTACCACAGAGGACAAGTGACTTGTTCAAGGTCACAGGACAATTACTAAGAAAACTGTCAGTCTCATGACATGGCCTGGCATATTCTCTGCCTTTGCATTTTATTCTGTTGCCTCCTCAAATCATAATTACTGACCTCAAACTCTTCTACCTTCTCCATGCCATAGTGGGCTTGGTGGCTTTGCATTTCATGTGGGTCTCTGGAATTTTATGAGTGAGAGGCTCCCCCACCCCATCTTTGTAGAACCAGAAACTGAGACTCAGATGGTTCTGACCTTATTGAGTTTGTCAGGTGTGGCCGCAACATGTAATTCAAAGAGAAGCTCTGTAAGCATGCGTGCAAACTCTTCTCCCTTTTCTTCTAAGCCTAGAAACAGAACATGGCAGAAGTAAGGACCATGGTGCATTCTTCCTCCTGCAGAGCATGGAGCTCCCTGACTGTCAGCCTTCAGTCGGGGCAGGCTCAGGCTCAGTTGGGCTGTGGCAGTCTGACCCCGGGCCACTGGCCACTCCTGAAGCTGCCAGTGAGGATGGATGTCATCCACAGGCCACCAGCAGGGAGGCGGCTGGCTGCTGCTGGGTGGGGGGTTGCAGGGCCTGCCCCAGGCACTCCCAGGCCGGCCTAGAGGCAGCCACAGGCCAGGAGGGACCCAGATTGCCCTGTTTACAGCTACACATGGTCAGCAGCTCTTTGTTCAAAGAATGACTGAATGAACAGATGAATGACCTCCGTTTGCCCTGAGACTGGGAATAGCACTGTAGTTATGACAAAGTTTTGTTATGCTGTGCATTGCAACTCTAGTAATTCCCAGGCTGCCATTCTAGGTCCATAGAGCCACAGTATTGGGAAGGCAGAATTGGTCTCCATGGGGTGTGTGCTGATGTAATACTACCGCCTCTCTGGAGAAACTTCCCCAGGACTCCTGGTGTACCTGTCTGGTCCTACTAGTTCTCTTTCTTCCCCAGTGTAGGCCACTGCCCTGAGCTACATACCCAGCCCTAAAAAAAGTGTTTGTTTATTTATATCCCCCAACCCCTTTTAATTTTCTTGTTTGAGACATGGTCTCGCTGAGTTGCCAAAATTGCCCACACTGGGCTGGAATTTGAGGTTCTCCTGCCTCAGCCTCCCAGAGTACTGGGATTATAGGTGTGTGCCACCACACCAGGCTCTAAAGTGCTTCTAAATGATCTAGTCTTTGGACTGGAAGCTTTCCAGGTGCAGAGAACAGTATTTGCTTAACCAGTCATAAATCCAGAGCATCTAACACAGTGCTTAGAACATAGTAATAAGTGCTAAAATGAATACTTACTGAATCAATGATTTATTAATAAATTATATAACATATATCATAAAATTAAAACAAATTAATATTACTAATGAGCAACAGAGATCTTTCAATGCTACAGTCTTGTTACTTTCTGGTAGGTGCTACAGAATTGGTTCAATAATAGGTTAACGTTTTAAACCTCTGATAGGTGCTAAAGAATTGGTTCGATATTAGATTTATGGGTGGGGATAAGGCATCATTAAATCTGGCTTGATTACAAGACCCTCTGAGAGGAAAATACGACGGTTTATGCCAGTGGGTGAAAGCAGTAACTTCAGGCAGACTAAGCCATGTGAGAAATGTCATCTGGATAGCTATTTTCAATTTTATAGACAAAATGGTTAATCGGCAGCTCATAAAGATAGCTGGGCTAGCTTGTGGGTCTCCATGTGGCATAGATCAGTGTATTACTACCTATCAGTCATGTATTCTCAGGAGGGAGACAGGTTAATAAGCAAAACAGATGAGGAAAACATACATGTCAAGTGATATTTTTATGGAGAAGTATAAATCAGGGGGCTTAGGAAACTTAAATAGGAGGTGCTGTGGTCAGAATGTTTGTGCCCCCCAAAATCGTATGTTGAAACAATGGCCGAAGAAAGGGTGGTAGGAGGTGGGGCTTTGGGAAGGACCCTTCAGGAACGAGGTCGGCCATTTTAGAAAAGATGGCCAACTGGCTGGCTGGTGTGATGCGAGGTCACAGCCAGAGGGCGCTGTCACCAGGCACCACACCTGCAGCACTTAGGTCTTGGACCTCAGCCTCCTGCACTGGGAAATAAGCTACGGCTGTTTGTAAGCTACACAGTCTATGGGTTTTGTTACAGCAGCTGAAGCACATCTGTGTAATGACCCAAAGGAGGAGTATGTTTAGCCACAGATGTCAGGGGAGGAGCCT
Organism: Dinomys branickii; assembly: GCA_004027595.1. Taxonomy (NCBI): domain Eukaryota; kingdom Metazoa; phylum Chordata; class Mammalia; order Rodentia; family Dinomyidae; genus Dinomys; species Dinomys branickii. The sequence goes on along the minus strand of PVLD010007657.1, from coordinate 65,960 downwards.
TCCAGCAAGGGCAGCGAGGAGGGACTGTGCCCCATGGGGTAAGGGTACAGCAAGGAGGCCAGTGTGGCTGCCGCAGAGAGAGGGAGCTGTGCCTGGGGAGAGAGGTGTGAGGAAGCCATAAGGAGAGAAAAAATTTAGCCCAAAGACATAAGTGCTGAGAGAGATGGCTCTGCAGCATTTAGCCCAGTTCTCGGAGGGGTGTTAGAAAGACTTCTCAGAGGAGGTGGTACTGAGCACAGCCTTCAAGAATGAGAACACATTAGCCACGCAAACAGAGGGCTGAGAAGCTGCAGGCAGGGGGAACCATGAAGAGCTGGGAGTCTCCGCTGAGCAGATCCCTCCTTTAGGCCCGTGAGATGGCCAGGGACAGGCGCACCTGGGAAGTACCAAGAAGACATGATCGCCAAGCCACCTGGCCCTTGCCCTGTAGAAGCAGTGCCACAGGCAGAAAGAGCCCTGGACAGGGACAGCCTTGGCTTTCACCCCAGCTCTGGCCTTCAGAGGCCCGGCACCTGTCATGAGTCTGTCTCAGCTCCCATTTCCTAATAAAACCCACCTGCCCCATCAGAGGCGTTGTGAGGACCAAACACTACGAGAAACATGGAAGCGTTTTGTAATAGTGAATCCTTTTTGTAAATAGTCCATTATGCACTATAGATAGAAACGGGGATTAAACATATTTGGGGGAAATTAACACTAAATTAGGCCATAAGAACTTTGGGTTGCTCCAGCTTTTAAGGATGCATTAATTCTAGAAAACATATACCAACAACTGAGCAAATATTTCAGGAAAAATATCACAGAGAAAACTGGAAGTAGGTACAAACAGATAATAATAAATGTTGTGACAAAGACTATTATTGCAATTCTCAGTCTATACCCATGGCCAAAGAGATCTTCCCCAAGGCAATAAAAATAGAAAATGGTCTTTCAAAATCTCCTCACAGCGATGGGAAACCAAATCAGAGACCCATGGCAGTGTAATAAAATTACACGCTGCTGGAGAGACAACATACAAATCACTTGCTAATGTCATTCAACGCATAGGAACCCGATATTAAATTGACTTAAAGATGACATTTTCTGAGACTACCAAATAAAGTATGAGTCATTAGAGATTTTTGAGGAATGTAAGTGTTCACAAGAGAAAAATGCCCTGGTTTCTGCCAGAGTTGGGCCCCTGGATTTTCTGCTCACCCCGGCCCCAATACGATTTCTCTCTGAGCTGCTGGGCAATCCCTCACCCTACTGGAGCTGCGACACTCTGTCATAATTTGGTGGATTTAATGGCATCACCTCTGTTCCCTGCTCCCAGTGCTTTATTAAGTGTTTGAATGACATTTATTTATTAAATTAAGTTAATTAAAATTAATAGTGTTTTGATAATCTGGAGATGGCCTTTGGGAAAATGAATGTATTATGGGAGATAATAGAGTTTTGTCACTTAAGGAGAGACAAATCTACCATTGCTCAAAGCACGCTGCTTAGCACTTCAGTCTGTGTGTGTGTGAGAGCACTCATTTCACTGAGGCTCCCCTCTGAAATGGGAACACATCGCCTGCGAGAACATTTTCTGTTTAACCGCATGGTTCAGGTGTCCTCTCCAAGGATAGCATCAGTCGGGAATGCAGCACTGCTTTAACTTGCACTGGCAAACTTCTCTCTTGCTGTTGGGGGGCATCTGGGGTCCTTTTATATCCTTTCCAAATGACACCTCAGGAGGACCAAGGCCGACCTCTGGCACCCTCAGCCTGGGAGAGGAATACCCAGTGGCAGCCTGGGAGAGGAAAACCCGATTGCCTGTGGCAGTGATTAGTCTGCCCAGGGAAGGTCTATCAGATTCTTTTATTATGGGAGCTGCAGAACCTTTGACAGCCAGTGGCTTAGCTTCTTCATTGTAAAAACAAAGAGAAGGCTGTCAATCTTTGGAGATTTTTGCAGAAACACACAAATGTGCTAAAAAATAAAGACTCTTTGGCAGTCTCTTTGATATTGGCCTCTTTCTATGCTCCAGCATAATTGATTCTTTTATTTTGATGCAATGAGGATAAGGCTCATTAAGCCGAAAGCACATCAGGTCAGTTTGAGGAGCTAAAGAGGGAAACAGGGTTTAACTGTTTATGAACACTTAGGATAATTTTGCCCTGAAGATCAAGGCCTGAGCATGTGAGCACTTGCGTTCAAGCTTTGCTTAAAGCTATGTGACCCACTTGCGAACAAAGCATTTCCAATGATCTGACACCCCGCACGCACATCATCATCACCTCACGGGGTGTGTAATAACAAGTACAACAATAAATCACAGCTGCAGTCTCTTACACCTTCACTATTTTCCTAGCATTGTGTCAGCACTTTAATAACAACAGCTAACATTTTCGAGCAGTTCTTTGCTTTTTGTTTTTTGGGGGGGTCTTTTTGACACAGGGTCTCACTATGCAGTTCAGGCTGGTCTTGAACTAACTTTGCAGCCCAGGCTGGCCTTCAACTCACAATGATCCTCCTACCTCCGCCTCTTGAGTGCTGGGATTACAGGTGTGCGCCACCACCCTGAACAGTTCTTTGTACCAGACATCGGGCTATATGTTTTTACCTCATTTGATCCCTAGAGCAGCCCCTGGGAATATGTGCCATTGGCTACATTAGAGATGAAGATACTGAGTTTCAGAAAGGGTCTGTAACATGTCCAAGGCCACACAGCAGCAAAGTGGTGAAAATGTTTTCAGTGGGGCCCTTTAGATGGTCCCAGGAGAAGCCAGCTGGGTGCTCAAATTTTTAGCATAGCTTGTGTAAAGCAATTGTGGTGTGGTGCTTGGCTGTAACTCAGTAAGAAATCACTCTCCTGGACATAACAAATGTTTTACTCTGTTCTACTCCCAAGTGGACAACTCAGAGTAACCATTAGACATGTCCACATTTGGGTCCATCTGACGCTCTTCATAAAGCCTTGCTTCTGACAGAGTAGGTTCTGATGCGTTTAGAGTCAGGTCACTATCTGGTGGGAGGTTTTCGGGAAGTGTGCGCTTGGGTCACTTCAGTGATTGTCAGCCTGGCACATCGCATCCTGGTGCATTGTGGGAAAATGGCACAGTCTTTGTCAGAACTTGTATTTTCAGTTTTTTTCATTTTTCATTTTTGTGGTGCCAAGGACTAGACCCAGGACCTCACACAGGACAAGCAAGCTCCTTGCCTCTGAGCTGCAAGCCTGTCTCAGAACTGCACTTCTTAACTGAAGTGTAAGATACGTAAAAATATACCCTCTCTCTCACACGTGTGGATTAAAAGGACTAAGAAAATATGCAAAGAAATCACTGCAGGACTTGCCTGCCATGAGCATTAATCACGTTAAACAACTTTCACCTGCAGATACAACTAGATGGCGGCACTCTTTGTTCATGCAGCCGCATCCATTCACTGTGTGTTTGGGATGCACCAGAGACCATGGTGGATGCCAGAGGAGGAACAGGAGTTCCTGCCCAGTGAAAGACGGTGATAGCCAGTGTGCTGAGCTCCTGTAACCACAGCAATGCAGGGGGCATCCTGGACACATACGGGAGGAACAGCCGCGTGAAAGGATTCCTCCTGTTTGAAGGTTGTGTTTATTGACAGCAGTCTCAAAAGGATTATGCCAACAGTTAATCTTGCTATGTAACTTCTTTTCCTTTACCTTGTTCTTCTTGATTCTCTTCACTCTCTAATTCTTTGGCTGCAAAGATGTCTTTAATTGAAATTAGGTCATTTTTTAAAAGTTCCAGCTTCTCTCCATCCAGTGATGCTAAAAATGACTGAACCTGAAAAAAAGAAATAGGCCAGCGTAACTGTCATTTTTTCTGCTCATTAGTAATGTTTATGTACAGCTGTCCCCAGTTTTCCCATGACCCAGGTGATCTGTGGGGCAATGTTTGTTGAATGTGGCTATTGCTACCTATTAACCACACTTTTGAGCAGTTGCCTAAGCTCTTCAGTCTTCAGGTTACATAAGCTTTCTCATTATGAAAACAAGATCCACCCTTTATTGTGATCTTCTGTGTGGTAAAAGAGATACTAAATAGGAAACACACTGCACAAGTACACACAGTAGATGCTAAATAAACAGTGGTGGTAGGCCTTTTACCAGAACAGTTAAAAACACATTTTGACCCAACATTGTGTCCAAGTGTCAGCTCCTCACTTATGATTTATTGATCTTGGGTCATTTGTTTAACCTTTTTACAGTACAAGTTTCCTTATCTGTGAAATGGGGACTAACTGCATCTACCTTATAAGGGTGTTTTGAAATGTACTTAAAATGCCTATAGCAGTGCTCAATAAATTACGTATACACACATGTATGTACACATCTGTAAATAAACAGAAGCGTTACACATTCTCATGTGGGTTTCTGTGGGTAGGATACCGAGGTGACAAACTGGAGAAGACCCACTTTACTTCCTGAGAGCTTGCAGCCTAGAGGAGGGAGGCCTGTATCATTTAATAATGGCCATGACAGCTGTGAGCCAAGGGCACAGTGGGGACACGGAGGAGCCGGCAGGTGCTCTGCCTTGAGGAAGTGTTCTTGGACTTTGGAAACAACCCAAATGTCCATCAACAGAGGAATGAATAAAAAAAGATGTGCTATTTTTAGACAATGGAGTATTACTCAGCTATATAAAAAGATAAACTCAAGGCTTTTATAGGTAAACGGATGCAACTAGAGACCGTAGTCATAAGTGAAATAAATTAGACCCACATGTATAAACATCGTATTGTCTCCCTAGTGTAATAACCTGAAGGTGTAAATAAAACCCAAAAGGTACACTAGATATTGTAAAATTGCTCAGAGGGAAGGAACAACTGGGATGACAGAAAGGGGAAAAGAAAGAAAGAAGGAGGGGAAAAATATATATGTATATACAAGGACCCAGCTGGGATAACTGAACTGCTGATGTCTAATGGTTTACTGAAAGGAACAGTTAATGCTTAAATCTTTAAAAATTTTTTTTCACCAATTTTGCGTGCTTTTATCTGGTAATCTGAACAACTAATTTGAAGACAACAATGTACACTATAACAACCATTGTTGAATTCCTATCATCTTGATTAGTGAAACTCTGTATTGTTTTTAATGTTTAAATTATTTTTTACTCTTTTTAATTGATCAATTTTGCATTTTTACATCAGGTAGTCTGTGCAACTTCATTGACGATAACAATATGTAATATAACAACCATTGTTAATTTCCTATCATCTTGTTTTGAAATTCTGAGTCATTTTTATTGTTTTCTCTTTAAAATAAAAAAATACAAAAAATTATTTGTACAGATGGCCAGCCATTCTCTGCAGACTAATTAGAAGTTTGCAAATGGTCAAAGGGCATGCAAGACCATATCAAAAATGAAACACAACTGGAAAGTAGTGCAGTGTTTATTTTTTTCATTCTGTGGGGCAAACTCTTGCAGCAGAGAAGCTGCGATCCTCTTTGGCATATATTTTAACGTTCCTTGTGGGAGTGGATTAGCACAGCCTGACAAGACCGAGGGGTGGCCAGAGCACCCAGGGTTGGGACTCCGCTTTCCTGAAAGGCCAGGCACATCTTTGAGCACCGTGCAACCTGTTCCGGGCCCTGGGAGGAAGCAGGCCTGGCGGGAAACCATTAGCGGAAAGCCCACGAGGGCACTGTCCAGCAGGCAGAAACAAAAGAACCGTGCCTGAGGGCTCCTGGCTGCTCCCTGCGGCCCCGGCCTTCCGAGCCCTCACTGAGCAGCTTGCACCCTCTCACTCTTTCCCCCTGGTTCACTTCACTCCTCCACGGACACACGCACTGAACCTTCAGATGAGTCTGATAACAAAGAGTAGCGCATGCCTCAGTAAACACTCCTGGACGCTGGCTCTGTGCGGGGCGCTGTGCTGCCTGCTGTTCAGGATTCAGGGTGGCCGGCCCGTCTGCCTTATAATCTTTTCCTTAAAATGTGTGGCGCTGTTCTACTCTGTATAACATGGAGTTGGGGGTGCTGGCCAGAGGCGTGTGTGAGATGGCTGTGCGGAGGGAAGGAAGTTTTGGAGTCACATGTCCCAACCCGCCCCCATGCCTGGGTAGGGATTACAAGACAGCCTAGAGAGCCACAGGCCAGCAGGACCACACACCGCCTTAGGGATGGCCCAGGTTTGTGCTCCCCATACTCCAATTTATCATGTAGATTGGTCCCAAAGTCAGCCATTTAACAGAGCACGCTGACCCTTCCCTGAACTTCCCCTACTTTTTACTCCCTCCCTCCCTACTCCCTACTCCCCAGAGCAAATTCCTCTGCCCAGAGGCCCTTCATTTTTCTCGCATCCTTGCTTCCTGGTTCTATCAGTGAAAGGCCATAAAGGGTTTAGTTCAGGGCTGTCATTTGAAGCTTTCTCACAGTGAGGGGTCTTGGTCACTGGCAGCCCCCTGGGCCCTCTTGCAGTATGGAGCAGACATGGACTCCCACTAATCCTTTGTTCCATCCTTATTTGTGGACCCACAGTCATGAACTGTGGCAAGTGGTGCTCTGTAAGGCCCCGGTGAGGAATACACGAGGAATAAGTTGGCACAATCAGTGCAAGAGGCCTGACTTCCCCACGCCCGGAAAAGGAGCACAGACATCCCACCTCACATCGCAGTAAGGCAAGGGGACAAAGGCGGCATGGCACGGCTGGGCAGGTCTCTGTGGGGTCGCAGGTTAGGCTTATCCATCCACAGGCCTTCCAGTGTCCAACTGCTAAAGGAGTGGGGGCGGTTTGTGTGTTCTTGCTCTTTTCCTTCTGCTCACATGCTATGAATCACACTTTATCCAGAGGGGATGCCTGAACCTCACTGTATTACATTATTGATCGTTATTTCACAACAACATCCGTGTTTCCCTCTAGAGAACAGCCTGGAGGCGAGCACTGGGAACATAAGGGTCAAAAACCGAGACGGTCATCAGGTGCTGGAAAAGAGGCTATCCGGCATCTATGCAAGGGTGCTGTTCGTTCATCTACTCAAGCAAAACGGCTCCCCTAAAATGACTTCCTCCTCCTGCCTCAGCTTCCTTTGAAACCCGCCTCTGACCCTCTAGGGGAACAAGAGAGATGGGGGGACCTCTAAAATGATAACACCATATGCCAAATGGACTTACCTTTTAAAAAAATAATAAAAATAGAAAAAGAAAATAAAATAGAAAAAACAGAAAAGACGATAAAATAGGAAAGGAAAAGAAAAGAAAAAGAAAAATTATAAAAACGGAAGGAAAGCTAAATACAACAAAAATCAAGCCAGCAGGTTATGCTAACCTGGAAAAAATTTATCAGGAAAAAGGAGTTCCCATCAGTATTTTTTTTAACCAAGGCTCAAGCACACACATATGAGCCCGAAACTATAAAGCCTAAAAGAGCATCTCCAACTCCGTTTTCTGAGTACCTCTCTCTAGCTCTCAGAAGGTGAAAGGGCAGGTTCTCTGATGGTGATTTAACCCCAGTCTGGCTGGAGTTAATCCGTCCGTTATGCTCCAGGGTGGTCTCTTCCCAGTGGCTGCTGCCTTAGGGCTGGTATCCAGGGTGCTGCGCTCCCCTATCAGCTGGCCTTCACTTGCCTCTGTACCATATTCTTAAAAGAATGGTCTGGATTTGATCCTTGGGCTCTCCAAAAATAAGTGTAAATGTTTTAGTCCAAGCTTGTTGGACTTTCTATCCTTAGGCAGCACTGGAAATTAACTCACTCCCTGCTTCAGGAATGCTGCTTCAGGAGAAAGACTGACTGGTTTTTACGGCACAGGTATTTTCAATGGTGAAACTAAAAATATTTTTAGGGATCCTTATGAATTTATTAACAGTTTAAAATAAAAATAGGCCTATTCCAATAAGATAAACCATCAGCCTAAATTCCTTTTTAAAAAGAGTCTTTGCTTTCATAGGTGTAAAATGGTTTTATCCTTCTGACACACTGCAGGAGATCTCTGTTAACTGATGATCTATAAGAAAAGTTCTGACTAGTCTCCTTATAGTTGCAAAACTAAAAACTACAAAAGGGTTACTGTAATTCAAGTTGGGCAATATATCTAAGAGTACACTCTGGCTTAAAAGCAACCATCTTTTGTGTTTGTATATTTGTCCATCTGTTTAATGTGTATAAGTTAAAGCACCTGCTTCATTTATGAGGAATTTTTTTAAGCTCAACAATTTTTATCTTTCAGATTATTTTTGAGATTTCTATGGAGAGACCATTTATTTAAAGCAGGGCTTGGAACAAAAATGTCTAGATTTGCAACCTAAGCAAATTCCTCTTTATACCCTTCTCCACAAAATTACAAAACTGTCATTGCTTGATTAACTGCTTTTGTCTCGCTTCTGTAAACTTGATTACCCACCTACCAGTTTCAAGGCATTGGATAGACCAATCTCTTCAACCACAGGTATAAAACTAGAGCCCTTTCTTTGTTGAGGGCTCAGCCTTTAAACACGGATCTGCTGAGCTTGTATGCACCTAAACAAATCCTCCTGTTTCACCTGTTGGTCTCTCCAGTGTCTTAAAATCCCCAACATTTCCTGGTGGCTCTCAAGAAATGACAGTTCTGGTACTGGTACTAAAGATGACAGTCTTGCCGTTTCCTTTGCCTACAGGCCCAGAGCCTCAGCTGAGGGAGACCCTAAGATCCCTGGAGCCACCAGGTGAGACTTAAATTCAGAGAGGGAACTGACTCTCCTGCAGCCTCCCTTTCAACGGAACCTGAGGGGCTACAGGAGGATTCTGGAACAGCGTGCTGCAGGACTACAGTAAGGTTTTGGGGCCTGAGGAAGGACTTGTCCTATAAGAGGGGAAGGGGAGCCTGGTCACCCCTGGGGTTGGGGTGCCAAGTAATCTGACCCAGGCAAGTTCAGACAAAACCTACACCTCAGCTGGGAAAAGGTACCAAGAATGCTGAGGTGTATGACTGCATGTGAATAACTGGAGTGAAGTGTGTGAGGCCGCAGGTCTCTTGGTATAGACCATGTTCCCTGAGCAAGTGTGGGGCCAGCTGCACTGGAAGAGCACCCGGGCTAGCCTGGGGTGGGGGCGTAGGGTGGAGAAACTTAGGCCCAGCTGCACCTGGTGAAGGAGGAAGGATGAAACAGGGGTCATCTTTTTATTTCAGAGAGAGCACGAGGGAGGCAGTGTGGGGGAAGGTGGGAGCCACAAAGTCTCCTTGCCTGGTTCTGCCCATGGCTAGGCATACATTGTCCTCATAGGCAAGAGGATGGGGCCATAGACTTTGGCAGCCTTGGGTCAGAGATACTGTAGCAGGCAGGTGTGAGCAGCATGCTGGGAGGGCTTGGAACCCAAGCACAGGGACCATGTTCTGGCCAGAGCCCCAGAGCAGCGGCTGTGGGCTGAGGGCTCTGTGGGGTGAGGCGGAGAAGTGTTGGTCTAGGGTCTCCTTTGCTTGGCTTCTGGAACTTGAGACTGGTGCTTACTTGGTGTAACCAGCCTGGTGCTGCTTGTAAACAAGTGGAAGCCGGGGCCCTCGGCACTGTGCTTAGGATCCGAGTCCCCGGATGAAAGAGAATTTGTGTGGCTTGTTGGGGTCTTTGGTGAGGGGAGAAGAGCTGAGGTCCTTGGTGAAGCTTGGGGGTTGGGGTAGTGCCTGGACTGAGAAGTAGAGGATGAATTTATAAAAGGGAAGACAGTCTGATTGGCCTACAGTGAAAATGATTGAAAGAGTTGAGTGATTTGTGATGTAACAGAGAGGATAAGGGAGGAAAAGCTCAAAACCCACCCACTTAGAATGTTCGATAAGGAACTTTAAAAGAGGCTATGGAGGGGACTGCGGAGTAAAGCTGACACCCTCCAGGTTGAGAACCCTTTGTGAAGTTGCTCGGCCCTCCTTTGAGGTTGGATGGCCAGCCCCAGGGACATAGGTAGGGGTTCAACAGAGTATGTATACCAGGTGGTGACCTGGATGTAGGTCAGCTGGGGCAGTTGTGTCAATCTCCTTACATCAACTCAAGGCTGAACATAGTCCAGACCCAACCTGGTTGTCTACAGCCCTGTCTGGTGGCACACTGTAAGACACTCATGGCTGAGGAGAAAGAGGAATTAGCCCTGCAGGGAGCCAAAGCGAAAGCAACACAGACATCAAGACAAACCGGTTCTACCAGAGCCACCAGAGGAGGCGGAGGCCCTCCCCACTCTCCTCCCAGCCTACCTCCCCTCGCAGCGCCAGCCTGTGGAGAAAGAGGATCAAATGACAATGAGTCCCAGGCATCACCCCAGAGGGAAAAATCAGGACCACTGCCCCAGGAGGGGAATGAGGCAGGCCTGAACAATCACACGAGCTGCCTCTGATGCAGATCCAGACGCCTATTTATTATGATACAGGTGGCCAGATCCAAGGAGGGCAATGGTGCTTCATCTACCAGCCCTTTTCAACCACTGGAGGCACCACACTCCCTCCCATATGGAGAGGCCCCAGGCCCTTATAGATTGGATGTCAGCCATCTTCCAGACACAACCCAACCTAATCAGACCGTAGACAGCTTCTTCTGATGCTGTTTGACACAGAGGAGTGCTGGTCAGTGACCCAAGCAGCCCTTCACTGGTAGAAAACAATGCCCAGCAGGTGTGATGAATGTTCAAATGTATGCCCAGGACCAATCCACTGAGGCCGACCCCCAGAGGGACCCAAAGGACGCAGCTCAGTGACAACACTGACAGTGGTAACAAGAAGCTCTCTTCCAAGATTTCAGGAGGGTGGAAAGAGAGCAGTGAATGTGAGAAAGAGCTCAGAAATACTCCAGGGAACTGGTGAAAGTCCTAGCCGGTTTTACGAGAGGCTCTGTGAGGCATTCCAGCTCTACACTCCATGCAATCCTGAGGCCACTGAGAATCAGCACATGGTAAATGTAGCCTTTGTGGGACAGGCTCAGGAACACATCTGGCGAAAACTACAGAAACTAGAACGCCTCCCAGCTTTTAGAGGTGGCCAACGAGGTGTACATTAGCTGACCAGGAGGCCCAGAGGGAAGCCAATCAGAGGCTCAAAAAGAAAGCGGAGAATGAAAGTTGTGAAAAGGCAGGGACATGGACGTGGTCAAGGGAGAGGCCAAACTGGGCAAGGACCTAAGGATCAGCCAAGACTGGATAGGGCTCCATGTGCGTGATGCCAAAAGAAAGGACACGGGAAAAATGAATGCGCAGAAAATGATGGAGATGATGAAAATCCACATGCTAAGGACTATCGCCCCGGAAGGAACAGACAACAACCTCCTGGGACTGGCAGGAACTGAAGTTTCTGAAGACTGGGCAAGACTGGGCTTTGGGGGGCTGGGGATACAGCTTGGCAGTGTAAGCACTTGCCTGACAAGCCTGAGGTCATGAGTTCAATTCCTGGTACCAAAAATAAAAAAGACTGGGCTCCAATTCCTTAGGCACCCAGGGAGCCCACGGTCACAATGAAAGTAGCGGGCCAACTGAGGGACTTTATGGTAGGCAGTGGGGCTGAACACCTAGCAGTGATACAACCCAGTGGGCCAACAATATCCAACAAGCATGCGATTACTGTTGGAGCCACTGGGGTCCCAGAAAAGAGGCCATTTTGCTGACTTAAAGGGTGTGTCACAGGGGGACAAAATGCTCAACATGAATTCCTGCATCTTCCAAACTGCACAGTTCCCTTGCTAGGAAGAAACCTGCTCCAAAACTACAGGCCCAAATTGCCTTTGGGCCACAGGGAAATATGACTCTAAGTCTGGCTCATCCAGAGGTCATGGTGTTAACCCGTACTGTCCCACAAGCTTAAGAACGGAGACTATTCAAATAGGTCACTAAGACCAAAAATAGATGAGAGGTATGGGCTGACATTTAAAGTTCTTGTGGTGTGGGCCCAAGATAACCCACCTGGGCTGGCTGTGGACCAAATGCTCATGACAGTGGACCTAAAACTCCGGGCAATTTTGGTGTGAGTCTGCCAATACCCCTATCCCTAGGAAGCCATACAAGACATTCAAGGACATTTAAAATGGTTCTTAGCACACAGAATCTTGGCTAAGTGCCAGTCCTCTTGGAACATCCTGCTTTTGCTGGTACAAAAACCAGGAACTAAAGAATATAGACCAGTACAGGACTTGTATGCTGTGAATCAGGCCTCTGAGAGTGAAAGGCACCAAATCTGTACACAGTGATGGGACTCATTCCAGCAAGTGCTGGCTGGTTTACTTGCATGGGTTTGAAAGATGCCTTTTTTCTGTCTCTGTCTTGCACCAGTCAGCCCACCTTTGTATTTCAATGGGAGAACGCTATCCTGGGCATAAGGAACAGCTTACCTGGACTAGCCTTCCTGGACTAGCCTTTCCCAAGGATTCAGAAACTCAAGGCCTACAATCTTAGGAGAGGTGCGGGCTATTGACCTCAAAGCCTTCATCATAGCAGAAGACAATTGTACCTTGCTATAGTATGAAGATAACCTCCTTTGGCAGCTCTAACTCACAGGACTGCTCTCAAGGAACTAAAGACCTTCTTTATCTGCTTGGGAAGGCTGCATATAAAGTGTCCAAGAAAAATGCAGCACCCATCTGCCAACAAAAGGTCAGATATTTAGGTTTCACAGTGACACAAAAGGAATGCCAACTGGGCATCAAAGGGGAACAGGCTGTCTCTGTCCTCCTGATGCCGAGCATCTGGCACCAGATAAGAGAATTTGGGGAGGGGCAGCAGGATTTTGTCCTATCTAGATCCCCAATTTCTCACTTATGGCTAAGCCTTTCTATGAAGGTCCCCAAGTGGGGGGAGAAGCCCCTCCTGTGGGAAGCTGACCAGGAAAGAGCATTTAAGCAAATCAAAGAAGCCCTGACTCAGGCCAGCTTTTGGACTGCCAGACATAATCAATCCTTTCTTTGTATATGTCCACGAATGGAAGGGGATGGCCGTAGGAGTCCTAACTCAGGTCACGGGAGCTTGGCATCGCCCAGCGGCACACTTGTCAGGACAATTAGATTCTGTGGCCCTAGAATGGCCTCCATGCTTGAGGGCACTTGCTGCCACCTCCCTGCTGATGCAGAAGGCTGACAAGCTGACTTTGGGACAATGACTATTTGAGTATCATACTCAGTTATAACCTTAATGGGCCAGAGGGGACGCCATTCGTTATCAAATCTAAGAACAACTGAGGTACCAGGGGAGCCTGGGTGAAAATCTCCACATAACTCTAAAGACAGTGAACACTCTCATCCCAGCTGAACTGGGAGTCCTCTTCATGACTGTATGGCAGCTGTGGATGAAGTATTCTCGTGTTGGGGAGGTCTCACAGATCCCCCTGGGGACCTGAATGTTGAATATGTCACAGACGGGAGTTGTTTTATACAGAAAAGGTCCACTGGGCAGAATATACAGTGGTGACACTGCACTCTGTGATGGAGGCCCAGCCTCAGTCTACTGGGACCTCAGCACAAAAGGCACGGCAAATAGCCTTGACAAGGGCTCTTTTGCTGGCAAAAGACAAAAAAGGGCTAATATCTATCCTGATTGCTAATATGCCTTTGCTACTTTACATGTTCATGGTGTCAGATCACATCATCTTTATTTCTATTTATCTATCTATCTTTCTTTCTACCTATCTACCTACCTACCTATAAGAAGAGAGGGCTCCTAACCACTGGGGGGAAAGAGATAAAGTACAAGGGGCAAATTTTACAGCTCCTACATGCTGTACGGGCCCCCAAGAAAGGGGCTCTTTTACACCGCAAGGACACACCAACAGATTGGAAATTGGAAGCCAGAGGAAACCAAAAGGCAGACGGGAGCAAAGTGCGCTGCTACGACAGCCCCACAACTCAAAAGAAGGGCCCTGGCTGCGCCCCTTATCCTGGAGCCTCCTCTCCTGGAGACCCTTAGTTACTCTTCAGATGAAAGAGTCTGGTTTGCCCAAGGATCTGGGAATTATATCAAGGGGGATGGTGGAATTATATCACGGGAGGTTTTCCTTGCTGAATTCCTCTGATGGGAGATTGGCCATCTCTGAAATGATCGTCCCAAAATTTGTAAAACAGTTCCATCAAGGTCTCACATCAGGAAAATGGCACTAGAGATGTTATTAGGATGTCATTTCTATGTTCTGCGGCCCAAGCTGTTTTTGAGCAATGCCTAATATGTGCTCAAAACAACCTGAGGCAAGGGCCCACCCAGCTCTCCATATTCAAGAAATGTGTGGTATCTCGTGTGAAAACTTGCTTATGGACTTCACTCAACTGCCTTGAGCATCAGGCTTTGGATATATGTTCGTGCTTGTCTGTACCTTTTCAGAATGGATTGAGGCTTTACTCATCTGAACAGAAAAGGCACAAGAGTGACAAAGGTACTACTATTAAGATATGTCATCCAAGGTTCACACTGCTCCAATCTTGGGGTCAGACAATCAACTGGCATTCATAGCTGAGATAGTCCAAAGACTCACAGCATGGTAAAAGTAAATTGGAAACTACACACAGTGTACCAGCCACAGAGCTTAGGAAAGGTACAGTGCATGAATCAGACACTCAATTGTTGAAAAAATACCAAGAAACCCACTTGAGATAGGATCAAGTTCTGCCCATGATCCTCTGAGTCAGGTGCACTCCCACCAAACAGATGCTATTCCCCTCATGAGATCTTGTTCAGCTGGCCACCCCCATAGATTAAACCAAGGGTGATCTCTGTGAACTAGAGGCACTGACCCCAAGAAGGCAGATGCAGGCTTTGGGAATAGCCATGCAAGCTATCTGTGGCTGGGTACATGAGAAAATACCCATAACCCTGACAGACCTAATATGCCCCTTCAAGCCCTGGGACTTTGTTTGGGTTAAGAAATGAAATCCAACCATCCTGGGGCCCATATGGGATAGTTCCCATACTGTAATCTTGTCCACCTCCACTGCTGCTAAAACTGTGCCTCGGATTTACCACAGTTGGCTAAATCTGGCAGACCAGGACAAGTGGACCAGCCAACAGGATCCAGACTATCCAAACTGATCCTATGGCAAAACTGAGCTGCTGCTGGAAATGGCAGCCCTGCTCTAGGCACCCCAGAAGCTGGCCAGTCCCCACACATCTGAAGCTTGAGGATCAACATGGAGTTACAATGACAATGTGAGTCTCTTTTACTTTTTGTTATAATTCTCCTTTGACCCTGCTGGGAGAAAAATCCCTAGAAGTGTATTTCTCTTGTATCTATACCACAGTCAGGGAGCATCATAATGAGGACCTTGCTATGTCATACTATTATGAATGTACAGGGACACAGTGGTGAACCTGTACTCATAATCAAACCCCCTACTCAGTTTATGACCCAGGAGATAAGCAGCCCTACATCTGTTATGACCCCAAGTCGCCACCTTATGAAACATGGTATGAGGTCTATGCTGGAAAGGTAGAAACAGGTGATGGGGGCCTCTTAAACAAAACTAAGGTCTGTCCAAATCATAAAGGGGCCATTTCTTTGTACTTTGATGCACACCAAGCAACATATCTAGACCCATCTACAACCTCATGTGGAAGTCTATCCTGGGAAAGATGTCACAGAGACAGTCCTATATTCATATGAGCACCATGGAGAGGGACCAGCCATTATTGATGCTTCCATTTCCAGTCACGACAAACTCTGAATGGTTGTGCTGGCAATGTGTAACTCGGGCTACTAGCCTGTTTGGCCAATAATCTACATCCCCAACTTCAGGGCAAGAGGCTGCGACGCTTGCAAAATTACCTACTAAACCAAATTGTCAGACAAGAACCTGTAATCCTATAAACTTCACCATTGTACAGATGGGCCAGCCTAATGGGCTGCAGATTACCCTATGACATTAATGCTTGGCTATAGAGGATGAAGCCCCAAAACTACATGACTAGAACTCATTCAGCCCAGCAATTCTGAGTCTTTGACTCGTATGAGCATATTCAATAAGATGTGGCTAAAAATATAACCCAAAACCTCAGTGTCTCCTCATGTTATATCTGTGGGGGAACCAACACGGGAGACCAGTGGCCCTGGGAAGCAAGAGAACTGATGCCTGAAGACAGCGTCACCCTACCCACATATTCCCTCAACCCGAGCGTCTGGTATTTGAAAACCTCTATCACGCGGAGGTTCTGCATCGCTTGCTGGGGGAAGGCCTTCACAGATCCAGTGGGGGAACTAATGTGCCTGGGGCAGTAATACCGTAATGAGACTCTAGGGGAAACTTTGTGGTGGGGAAAACAAAATAGTTCTCATTACCACACCCCAATTCATTCTCTTATTTTCCCTCTTTAAATCGCTTGTGGGATCAGTTAGAGGCCCCAAAGGACTGGAAGGCACCCTCTGGCCTCTATTGGGTCTGTGGATTCTGAGGATGCTGACAACTACCAGCTAAATGGTCAGGGGCTTGGACACTGGGGGTAGTTAGTCCTTCTTTCTAATCCCCTTAAAGCAGGGACAACGCTAGGGTACCCTGTCTACAGAGAAACCGATAAGAAAATTACAAGGGCCATTAAAGTAAGAGATTGGAAAGATGGTGAATGGCTCCTGGAGAGAATTATCCAGCATTACAGCCCAGCTACCTGGGCAGAAGGTGGAATGTGGGGATACCACCTCCTATTTGCGTGCTTAACTGCCTCATAAGATTACAGGCCATGCTTGAGCTCATTATCAGTGGGATATATTGCTCTGTACCTAAAGAAGTATGTATTGTTTATCTAAAGCTAATTTTAGCTAGTCATTCTGTGCTTTGTCCTATTGGATTTAAAATTTCATTTCATCTTTAACTGACAAATAGTTATATGTACATTTATGTAGAATAATGTGATGTTTGGGGATATATATATATATATATATATATATATATATATAAAATGAAATCGTTCCAATGAACATATATGTCACCTTGCGTATTGTTTTTTATTTTTTGTGGTGAGAATAGCTAAAGGAGACTAGCAAGTTTGAAACATACACTTATTATTAACTATAGTCACCATGCTATAGTTGAGCATAGCATCATTTTTATTTACTATTTTAAACATCATTTTTATTTACTATAACTGGCTATGCCAATATGGTCTCCATTTGCTTTAAAAAAAAAAAAGACAGAGTCTCACTATATAGCCCAAGCTGCCCTGGAACTTGAGGAAATCCTTCTGCCTCAGCCTCCCAGAATGCTGGAATGACAGGTGTGTACCACCATGCTCAGCTTCTGTTTGCATTCTTTCTGGGGGCCTGTAGGATGGTTCCAGCTAACACAGAAGATGTACTGAGCCTATTTCCTTCAGCCCTAAGTACAGGAAAGGTGCCCAGTCACCAGGCATCTGTATCCTAGATTGTGAAACATAACTCCTATTGTTTGTCATCTACTGTTAGGGTTGTTTATTACAGTACCCAGTAACAACCATTGCTATATTAAAAAATTCTGCATTCCTTACTATGAATACCACAAAAGTCTCCAGGCTGGAGAAAGCAAGCCATGCATCAACAAACAGCAAAAGTCTTCCTCTGTGATAGTTTACATGCAGGATATCCCTGGAAGGCCCTTGGGCCACAGGCTGGGTCTCCAGCCTGACACTGTTGCTATGGGGAGAAGGCAGAGTGTTTCTGAGCTGTGTCCAGATGGGTGCCCATGGAAGGGACTGTGACCCCGGATCCCTGTCCTTCATTTCTGGCCACTAAGTGGGTTATTTTGCTGCACCATGAATTCCAGCCTCATGTGCTGCCTCGCCAGAGGCCTAGAAGTAACAGGGTCAATGACCTCAGATGAGAGCTTCTGAAAAGTTGATTTCCGGTATTTGTCATAATGAAAAGCTGACTAACATGGCCTTCAAGGATGGAACCTTCTTTGGGTAGTGTGGGTCCTTGAGGGCTCTTTCCAGGACTGTTTAAGAACCAGGACGGGTGATGGAAGCTGCCAGAATGGGGTCTCTTCACCACCATGAGACCCCAGGACATGTCTATGGGGATGCCATGCTCCCGCTATAATATATTTAATAATAACACATACATTATGGAGGACCACCTAGGCAACTCTCCTTGAAAGGGGAGCAATTGCCTCCAATTTGGCTGAGCCTGACCCTATTTCCATGTATTGATACGTTCAGAGTGGGCTAGGACCCTTTCCTTACCCCTTCAGTTGGCTTTAAGTAATGCCTGTTGGTCTAGCCGAGGTGCTGATGGTAATCTTTGGAGATGGTAAGCGTGCTTCCTGGACCCCCTGTTGCTCCCTCGAGAGGCAGGATGTGTGAGCCAAAGCTCCATGCTGTGGGGCTGTGGGCTGGGATTGAGCCTTGGGAATAGAGGCTATGATTTCCTGGGGCTTCAAAGATGACACAACAGAGCTGAAGCACCAACCCCAAAATATTAGATACTATCTCAGTTGTGCTTTGCAGATTACCCTTTCTGCATATCCTTCTCTCCGCATACGGCAGAGGTGATGTCAGGCCTTCTATCTAGCCCAGCTCATGGCGCTCACCTACTTCCCATGGTTCTCACAGTCACTCATCCTCAAGCCACTCCCTCTTCACAAATGAATAAAACCTGGGTTCGGCCTTGGGTCGAAGCCTTTGTTCCAGATGGCCGTCACCATGGCTGGATTTAGCACCCCTTGGCTCTCCATAACTACAGATATGTCTTAGTGTCTTTATTCTTGCCATGGGTTGCACTGGAAGTGGTAAATTGGAATTAACTCGCTAGAATTCAAATAACTTTTCATGGGATTACAAATACAAACTTCCTGGGCTGTGATGAGGACCGAGAAGGGCTCTCTATAATACACACAACATAAGAATGCATATAAAAAATGTCACCAATTGTGGTGGCACATGCCTGTACTCTGTTTTCTGGTAGGCCAAGGGAGGAGGATCTCAATTTTGAGCCTAATCTGGGCAACTCAGTGAGATCTTGTCTTAAAATAAAAAGAAAATTTAAAAAAGGAAAGAGAAAGGGTTGCTGATATAGCTTAGTGCAAGAGCCCTGGGTCATTTCCCCAGCACCAAACAACAAAAGCCACCCACGTCTGTGTGTACACACACGTGTGTATAAAATGGCAGGTAACATTTACTGAACGTTTCCACTAGCTTCAAATGGATTATATCACTTAATTTTTAAAATAATCCTATGAGGTAGGTCTTATTATTATTTCCATTTCATAAATAAGGAAACTGAAGTGAGAGAGATCCAAAAATCACACAGTTATAGAGTGATATGTAATCACCCAGTTATGGCAGGAAAATATTTGTTCTTCCATGGAAAATGGCATATTTAGAGCATATTTTACCAGATTATTGGATTCTGAATCTCTGGGAGTGGTTTTACCACTGTGTAAACTGTGGTAACTGATGGCAAAGTGCACTCTGCTCTGCAGACATGTGACTGACTCTATCGGGGACAGGCAGCCTCCCCAAGATGGCGAACTCAGGTTTGTGTCTGTCTGCACGCTCATTTCAACACTCCTGGACTCCATGTAAACTTGTGTTTCTCTGGCTTTTCCTTTGACATCTTCCTGGTTTCCCTGTTGAACTCAGCTAAGTAACTCTTATAATACACGTTCATTTATATAAGCATCAGTTATGATTTTGCCTTTTTACCCACCAGTACTGTGAATTAAAGCCAGGGGTAGTCTACCACTGGAGTTACATCCCCAGCCCTTTGTATTTGGTATTCTGAGATGCCCAGGCTAAGCTGCCCAGGCCAGTCTTGATCTTGTGATCCTCCTGTCTCTGCCTCCTTTGTAAAAAATTATCCTTGAACAGTTTAACTGGAAGACTTTCACTGAAGCTCATGGAGGACCAAAAAGGAAATAAACATGACAGCATCTTGGAACCTAATAACCCAGAGTGGGGAGGGTATCCCTAACCTCCTTGGCTCTTGGCTGTCTGTTATGTGGCCACGTGGTCTTTCCAATATTAAGCTGGCATCAAGAACGGCTCAGCCTCCTCCAAATCCAAATGTAAGAGAGCAAGGTGTACAGAGCATTACAAAAATCACTTTTCCAATCTGAGGCTCACTTCTAAGTTCAGTTCCCTGTCTGAGGACCTGCCTCTCCCTGTGAATGTCACCAGGATGGCCCATGGCCCTTCCTGGGACGAGGTCCTGGGAGTACTGTACTCCCTGGTGGCCCCCCCCGGAACACCTCAGAGGACAGTCAGGCTGACAGCCTCAACAGACAGTTATACATACAAGTGAACAAGGTAACAGCTTTACAGCATTCAGAATAGTGACTACGTAAATGCCACGTGCTAAATAAACACAGAAAGACACAGATGCGAGTGCACGTGTCTTGGTCACTCTTCTCTCGTTGCTAAGACAAGGTACCTGACTCCCAGAATTAAAGGGAGAAAGGTTTATTTAGCTGACAGTTTGTGGCTCCAAGGCAGAGTGGCACATGGCAGAGGGCAACAGTTCATGGCGGAGGAATAACAGCAAAAACAGCAAGAGCAAAAGGGGCAGGGGTGGCCGCAAGCAGCCTTTTCCCTCCTTACACTGTGTGCAAACTACCCGCCCCAGGGCCGGTGTAGCGCTCACTCCCACAGTTTCAACACCGGACCATGGATCAACCATAAACTCTAGACGCCTGCCCCAGGACTGCATGAAGCTTTGGGGGGACATGCAGACACAAGCTACAACAGAATGTGTGTGTGCACATCGCTGTATATCCTTCTAACAAAATCACCTGAGCTAGGTGAGGTTGTGCACGCCTGTAATCACAGCACAGGAGAAGAGGGCTGAGGCAGGACGATTGCCACAGGTTTGAGGCCAGCCTGATCTACATAGTGAGTTTAAGAGCAGCCTCGACTATTGCTGACAAGGAGACCCTGTCTCACTCTCACCCATCCAAATCATCTGACAGATGTGGCAGTACACGCCTGTAATCCCAACAGACTCGAAGGCTAAGGCTGGAAGATTGCAAGTTTGAGCCCAGCCTAAGCAGTTTAGCAACTTAATGAGACCCTGTCTCAAAACAAAGAAAAAAATCACCAAACACAGCTGACTTCTGCTAATAATGTTTTGTTTGCCTGGGGCCACAGAGTGGGGGTGTGACTCTGCAGGGCCATCAAAGAGGCTGGCTTTCCCAGGAGTCTGCATAGGGAACATCCCCACATAGAACTTGAATTCTCAGTGGATAATTGTCCTTTGTGACCTAGATATCCTAACAAGATGGCCAAATAAATAACAATTACAACTCATAGAACAAAATGCATCAAACCCACACAAGCTAAAGAAACACCAGTGACTCTGTTTTCACCGGGTGCAAGGAGACGTAGGCTGTATGAGATCTCTGGTCTGGGCACGATGTCAGCAAAGGCAGGGAGAGGACCCAGAGCCCGGCAGCCACATTTGGAACAGCTATTTACACCACAAGGGGCAGGAGGTGTCTCGAACATGTGCTTGGCCCTCCTGGGGGTTTGACAGGACACAAACTTGGCACAGCACAGACAGGAAATTAATTACATGAGCATGCAGGCTCACTGGGCTGCACTGTATAACTTTAACCCAAGAATAATGAGGCTCTAAAAAGTCAGTATTTCACTACTTTTTCCCCGTTTCTTTCAGATTTAAGAAAACACACCAGTAAGCACACTCTTGCAAATGGCAGTAAAGATGTACCTTGCTTTCGCTTTCATTGGACAGAATTTCCAGGGCTTCCAAGTGGGACAAACCTTGGTATTCATCAAACAGCATCCCGTAGTGCGGAGTTCTCTCCACTGTGAGCTGCTGCGCCAGTCTCTGCTTCTCCTTCTCCTTGGCTTCCCTTAACATCTGCAGAAACACACAGTGTTGTATACCAAACCTGTGCTTAGAGCTCTGCTTCCTGTGAGGTGCGGGGAGAGGGGCTGCAGAGAGCTGAGTTTGTAACTGGGAAAGGTAGCTTTTGGCCACTTTATAGAGTTTCCAAAATGTTATTTTTTGATTGATGTCACTGATACTTTTTTACATAATATTCCAGTTTGAATTTTGTTCTTTCATTGTGTGGAAAACAGAAATAAGCAAAGCTTCTATGTCCAGGAATAAGAGATTGGAAAGAAGCACGCCAAAAGCTTCGTCATGGTTTCCACTTAAGTGTTTCCCACACGGTCAGTATTTAGATGTCCACATTTTCTATAACGAGCAAGTTTTAAGCAATGTTGGTGTTTTAGTTACTTTCTCCCCTTGCTGAGACAAGATAGCTAACATCCAAAGTGAAAGGAGGAAAGGCTTATTTAGCTCACAGTGTGTAGAGGTTTCAGTCCACAATCAGCGGGCAAGGTGGTTTGGCAGACAGACATTGCAGAGGAGAAACACTTCATTGTGGGTAGAAGGTAGCAAAGCAAGCAAGGGACAAAACAAGCCTCTTTCTGTCCCTTGTATTGTATCCAGGCTATCGGGAATAGGGCAGAGCCAAACCAATCAGTGGCACTGACTTGGTAATCACCCACCTTTAATCCTAGCACCCTTAATCCGAGCACTGCATCATGAATCAGTCACACACTCTAGATCCAGCACCTCTGAAAAAGCCCCACCTATGACTGCACGAGGCTTTGAGGGTACATCTGGTCACAAACCATAATGCTTGGGAAGTCTAATCTCTTGTGACAGGACTAAACGCAAATTCTACACCCAGGCAGACTTCCACATAGAAATGAGCCGCTCTGATTTTCTGTTACATCATCTTAAAGCTTTTGTTCAATCAAAAGAGTAACTTTTGCTTGCTTTTTCTCTCTTTTGCCCACTATGAACTGTTTCTCCTCTGTGACGCCCCTCTGCTGTGCCACCCTGCCTTGGAGCCAGCCAATTATGGACTGAAACCTCTACACACTGTGAGCCCAAATCTTTTCTCCTTTACCTTTGACAAAAAAAGAGAGAAAAGAATGAAAACTCATAATGGATTTATCACCACATACCGAATAGAAATAAGCTAACAGATCCTCAGACAGGTCTCCAGAAGTATGGCTGAACTTAATTCCTGTTCACATTAATAATGTTTCTTCAGTTATTATTTTGTTTTTTAAATAAAGACAACAAAATGAACACAAGTCTATCATTCAGTCCTAATTTTCTGTGCTTGCCTTCTTTGAGTCTAAGTATCTTTGATTTCTCATTAAGTTTACTGGGGCATTAAGTTTATAGCACCTTTAATACCTGTGGTGAGCCCCATAAATACTCTGGGCAACACCACAAGGACACAGGGAGGATAATTCAAGAATATAGCCTGGTGTTTTTCATGTGGCAAGAAAACAATGGGTCTCCTTTTGAATTTTTGAGGTTGTTAGCCAAGAAACCCACTGTGCTGCAGAAAAATCTCTCCCTCTTGTCTATCTTTAGGACTAAATTGGTATAGCTCTGAAGTTCAGTTTCCAAAACAACCTAGCGAAATTGTCTTTGGGAAGTTTTAACACCTGCAATAAAACTCACCTACCTACATTGACCTCAGGGTTTGGTGGCGGGAACATAAAAAAGCAAAATGACTCTGGGACTGTTTTCCTTTCCACACCAACTTCCATCTCTAAGTTTGTACTGTGAGGTAGAGGAAAGAAGAGCTGAAACGGAAAGCGAAGAGGAAACGTCACTCCAGGGTGATTAGAATTCACTCAGAAAGTGGGGAGTGGGACCAAAAGATGCTGATTCTATTTTTCCTCTGGAAAACAGATGGGGATGGGCTTAAATAGCAGGGAGAGATTCCAGCATGGAAATTCTTCCCACAGGGAAGCCACGGAGGCTTAAATCAGGGGAATCCCAGAGTCAGGCTGTCCCTGTGCCATTTAGAACATGGTCCCTGCAGTGCTGGGATAAGTTATGTCACAGATTTAGGCAGCGCATATATGAACATTTTGACTTTCTATGGTCATATGTTTCTGCTATTGTTTGGGTCTGAAGTGTCCTCCAAAGGTTCATGAGTTAAAAGTTTGGTCACCAGCCTGTGCTGCTACCGGATGCGGTGGGACTTCTAGGAGGTGAGGTCTAGTAGAAGGCAGTGAGGTCACTGGGGTGTGTCCTTGAAGGAGCTCTGGGGACCCCAGCCCCTTTCTCTCTCTCTCCCCTTCTTGGCACGAGGTGACAGCATTCACAGCACGTGCCCGCTGCAGTGAGGCACTGCCTGAAGCAATGGGACCAGCTACCCATGGGTGGGAACCTCTGAAACCATAAGCCAATAGAAATTTTTCCCTATTTATTTATTTAGTAGCACTAGGGATTGAATTTAGGGCCTTTGCACTGAGCTACACCCCCAATCCCTTTTTATTTCTGTATTTGAGATAGAGTCTTGCCCATGGTGGGCTCAACTTGTGATTTGCCCTTCTTCCTTTTAAGTTGTTTATCTCAGGTATTTTGTCACAGTGTCAGAAAGTGGACTAACACAGTTTCTCCAGTGTGTAAGGGAAAAATATAGCAGATCTCCCTATCTTGGGTGATGGCAACTTCACCCTTCCAGTTGCTCCAAAGACCTTGGAGCCATCCCTGACACACCTTTACCTCACAGCCCATACTTACTCCATCAGAAAATTGGGATCTGTTTTAAAATGATACCCAGAATCAGCCATTCATCACCACCTCCAGAGCTCCATACTGTTCTGAGCACCTGCATCTATTGTCTAGATTGCACAACTGCTCCTTGGGGTATGTGTGTGAGTGAGCCCTGAGGATGGACCTCCTTCTCCAGGGAGCATAACGGTCCAGGGTTCCAGCTGCTGGGCTTGGAAATCCAGCCCTTGGCTTCCCCGGTGCTTCTCTGCAAGCCACTCAGCAACTGGGCACTGAAGTTGACCTGTTCCTGGGAGTCTGGGAGCTCCACCACCAGAAGATTCTTTTGAAAAAAATGAATAAGTAATAGTTGTACAGATTTACCAGGCACAATGTGGTATGTTGATACATGTGTGCAAGTACAGAGATCAAATCAGGGTCACTAGCATAACTATCACCTCAAATATGTTTTGTTTCTTTGTGTTAGGGACCTGGGAACTCCCCCTCTCCTAGCTCTTTATACAATCTGTATGTTGTGGTAAACTGAGGTCCTCTCACTGTTGTCAGCAGACTTTGCCTGAAGGACTCTACCAAGGCCTTGCCCACGCTTCCATAGGCGGCATGTCATCGGGACACTCTCGCCTCTCCTCTCCTGACTTCCTTCACTGGGGTCAGACCTGCATCTCGGTCTAGTGGTTCTCCCAGTCTTCCTGAGTACCCGTCCATTTTCTTGCACACAGGTGCCTTCCCGAGTAGCATCCTTGTGGATTTCAGCCCATCTTTTTTTCAATTCTTCTTTTTTTTTGTACTGGGAATCTAACTCATGACCTCAGGCTTGCCAGACAAACGCTTATGCCACTGAGCTACATCCCCTGCTTTCAGCCCGTCTTGACATCTGTTTCTGGGAGGAGCTGGAGAGACACATTCTCCAGTGGTCTCGCTGCCCTTGCCTCCCTTTCTCCCCAGTCCATTTTCAATGCAATAATTACAGCGATCGTCTTAAAGCGTGAGTTCTGGTTAATCCTCTTCTGCAAATGCTGCAACCGTTTACCTCTTTTGTAGCACTTGAGGTCCTTCACAAACACCCTCTGTGATCTGCTGTGTCCTGTGTCCACCACCAACCCGGCCCCACCCTCGACGTTGCTTTCGCATCATGTGATAGCCTTGCTCATTCCTCGCTCCTATGGGCAGCTCCTGACTCGGGGCCTCTGAGCTTCTCCCTCTGCCCGGAGCGTGTTTCAGCCAGGTGTCCACAGTCAGCCCTGTCCTCTCCTTTATGCCTTTGCTCAACGCCATCGTCTCCACCGTGCCCCATCGTGTCTCTGCTGTCCTCTCCCCGTCACAGGCTCTATTTACCTCGTTCCTCCCTCCCACATTCTTCCTCCTCTGCAGCACTCATCATCTACTAAAACACTAGATAGTTTTTATTATCTGATTGTCTCCGCCAGAACAAAAGCTCCTGAAAGGTACAGATTTTATGCGTCTTGGCAACTGAGAAACAGTGCTTGGCACCGTACAGACACTAAAATGCATTTGTGAAATGAGTGAGTAAATGAAGAACGAATGAAAATTTACTGCCTGGGAAGAAGCAAAGTCAGGGACAATCCTGTAGAGCCAGGAGCATTGTGGTGACCCACTGAGCTGCTCTGTGTGCTCCAGAATGTCCTGTGCCACGCCTGCCACGATGGCTCAGATGGGAACAAACACTGCAACCGTTTACCTCTTTTGTAGCACTCGAGGTCCTTCACAAACACCCTCCATGATCTGCCGTGTCCTGTGCCCATCATCAACCTGGCCCCACCCTCAACTACAGAGGTTCCTTAGTGACATGTCGCTCTGAGCAGTGCACCTTTTCACAGCAGGCTGAATGCAGGTGTGATGAAAAATTGTGAAGGCAGCATAAAAAATTATGACAATCTAGAAAACTAAACTGGTCCAATTCTTCATTTTACAGCCAAAAAGCCATGGTTACCCAGTTTGTGGACTCTTAACTAAAATGAAATGTATATATCCTTCTGAATAAAGGTACACACATATAAATGTTTGAATCAGGTTCTAGTCTAAGCAACCCACTGAAGGACATGCAGTCAATAAGAGGGAGAGCTGGAGTACATACGATGGCACAAATAAGATAGTCCTTAAGCAATTATTTAATGCATGAAGCAAAATGCGAAACAGTGTGACGAGCATGTTACCATTTGGTTGGAACAGTGTGATATGTTACTGCTTGTGTTTAGACGTCCTCTCAAAGCCTCATGCAGTCATAAGTGGGGCTTTTCAGAGGTGGCTGGATCTAGAGTGTGTAATGCTGGAACTGATTCATGGTGCAGGGCTGGGATCAAGGGCACTAGGATTAAGGGTGTGAGTGCTGCCTGCCCTGAGTAGCATGGATAAGACATAAGGGACAGAAAGAGCCGTGGCTGTCCCTTGCTGCTTTGCTGCCTTCTGCCTGCCATGCACTGTTTCTCCTCTGCGATGTCTCTCTGCTGTGGCACGCTGGCTTGGAGTCAGCTGATTATGGACTAAAACCTCTACACACTGAGCTACATCAGCCTCTCCTTCTTTGAGTGTCAGGTATTTTCTCTCAGCAACGAGCAAAGTAACTAAGATAATATCTGCACATTCATGTACATAAAGAAGCAAGCACGTTTACTAACGGTTGTCTCCCCCGAGGAATTAAGAGCCTGGGGGAAGGGGTGTGTCAGAAACCCAGTTTTCACTCTATTCTTTTTATGCGATTTGAATTTGAACATGGACTTTAAGTGACCTATTAAAAGTAAAATAAAAATCTATTTGCTTTCTTGACTGAAAAAAGAAAAATGCAGAAGTATATAATCCGACCTGGGACAAGGAAACGGTTCTTTCCATGAGCGTTTTAGTCCTCTTAAACCCGGGGTCGCTTTCTGCAAGGACGTTCATGGTTTTCTTGCCGATGAATTCTAAAGCACCCAGGCCTCCGGTTAGGACGCTTTTGCCCTGCAGATGAGACAATTGCATGCGATTAGTTTTTCTACAGTTTGCTGTTTTGCAGCAGTCAGCAAGTCCTAGGTAACCGGCACTATCTTCAAATATTAAAATCAATAAAAAGTCAATTTTTTCTCATCAGATTTATCATCCATTTAATCCTATTTTCTTCTCCCTGGAAAATCACACGTTATAGAATTTGTAGGGTATGCAGTGTTATTGAAAAATGATGCTTAGGAAATCCGAAGCACATTAGGAAATAATTGCCTTGTCTCTAAGCAGATGATGCAGATGTATATAAAATATAAAATTAACAGAGACCCAATTGCTGTTTTTGTTTTACAAAGTTTAACCTAAGTAACAGAATTACTTGGATTAGTTTATTAAAATGTCCAACACTTCTACCAATTTAGGAAATCTTTAATCTAGAATTGTGGAGTATAGAACCCTCAGGCTGTTTCAGATGGCTCTTGTATATTTTTAGAAATGCGTAAGAACCACCAATAATTAATATATTAATGAAATAAGACAGGTTGATTCCCATGTTCTGTTATACAGTTATCACTCTAAAATCCCATTGTCAAGTGCTGTTTCTTTTTAAAAAACTAAAACAACTAAGGGTTATATAATTTGTTTAAAGGAACAGAACTGGATGTATTTCTTTGAAACCACCTCCATACACAGCCCCCAACTGTGTCACTGCAATTACAATATGCATTATTCTGTATTATTCCCCATCTTATGTGAAAATTATATATTTTATTTTTATATTATTATCTACATACATTTTCTAATCTTCATAGTTACCACTTAAATAGCAACATTCAACTTTACTAAATTAATATATTTTATTGGTTATTTCCATCTTGGACATTCAGACTTGTTTTCAGATATGTGAGCCAATCAATACTCATGCTATGAAACAGATTTAAAAATGCACAGCTGGATGTGGTGATGGATTCATGTAATGCCAGCATTCTGGAAGGTTGACGCAGATCAGTTACACGTTCAAGCCCACAGCTGGCAATTTAGTGATGTAGTCGGACCTTATCTCAAAATACAAAATGAAAAAATAAAAAATAAAAAAAGATTGGGGATGTAGGTCAGTGTGAAGGCCCTGGGTTCGATCCCCAGTATGGGGAGGTGGGGAAGGAGCCAGATATTTATCAGTTAAAAGAAAAAAGAAACCTGGGCTATTAGTGTGGCTAAGCTGCAGAACACTTGCCTGCATGCAAGGCCCAGAGTTTGATCTCCAGCACCACAAAACAACAAAACTCAATTTAAATGAAAATAAATAACAAAAAGAGAATCAGGGACCTGAGGGGTTAATTTCAGCATTACTCAAGGAAGGGAGAGAGTGGAATTAGAATATAGGAATAGGGAAGGAATGTGGTTCTAGATAACTGGAAACACTTTAGAAACGTACTGGACTATTATCCCTGACTCTCTACTGGTCTTTTTTTTATTTGAATGGTTTTATTTATTTTTTTAAATTGTGGGTTAGGCAGATAAACCATCCAGAAAAAAACAGCTGTCCCACCTCTTCCAGAGAGTATTGTCTTCCCAAACAGAAACTGTCCTTGTAGCAGTTGGAAAGGATAGTGTTAAATCAGGTTGCAAATGTACTTTCTAAACAGCTCCTTTCTTTTAAACACGAACTGTATTTCATGTTGCCCTTGTTATTTTGGATCCAAGGTTATACCTACTCTGCGGCAGAAAGTGTAACAAAACCCTAATCCGAAGTCCTGAGCAAGCTCGTCTTTTCTCTGATGTATCTGGGTCACTGGCAAACAGAGACATCAAAAGGAGGGAGACACAAGGGAAAACAGGAAGCAGCTTCCGACTCACAGTGTTCTGAACCACATTGGTGAGGGCAGAGAGCATGCCCCGAGAGCCAGCGCCGGCTGGAGGAGAGGCGGGGGCGCTTCCTGCGGGGGCTTGGTCTGCAGCCACATCTGCGGTGTGAGAAAAGATCCTGTTAGAGTTCATGTTGCTGACGTGAACTTAGGGACCAACTAAATGTGCACACAGTGCGGTGGCGCCAAGAACGCCCACGGTCAACGCTGCACTCACTTTCAGGGACTCCGTTTTCAGCATCAGGACAGGCCCCTTCAGAAGATCCAGAATTTCCACTGTGAATCCTTAGGGTGGCCCCGGCCTTTTCCTTGACTGCTGTCAGCCCATGACCTGTCAGAAACAAACATCGGGTTCACATACATTAGAAAGCCCTGGGGTGTGGGGGCAATCCTGCAGGCTTGACCGGACCCCTGAGGGCCTCAAGGGCTTGTCTGTGGGGTGCTGACCACAGTGTGCCTGGGTCCCTGCTTATCTACTGTTTTCGAAGATGGGAGCTTTTCCACCTAGTACCATAGTAATTTGTGCGCACCCATGTATGTTACAACATAATTTGAAGCAGCCATGTGTCTTCTCAATGTGAGAGCCCAAGGGAGTAAATAAACCAAAAAGTACAGTTATTATCAGAGGGAAGACGACTGCTTGGGGGGAGGCAATGGAGATGAGGGAGGAGTAAGCTGATTAATTAACCGTGCATGCTTTTATTTGTATAACTGAGTAACCAACTTCAAGATAACATTATGTAATACAGCAACCATTATTAATTCCTGACTATCTTCTCTGTGATTGTGTATTTCCTTTATTGCTTTTGAGTTATTCTGGTTTATGTCTGTTTGGTTGTTGATATGTTTCCATTCTTTTGTCTTTAAAATTGAAAAAAAAGAAAGCCCTGGGTTGGACTTGGGTGGAGCTCAGTGGTACAGTGCTTGCCTAGCCCGCCAAGGCCCTGGTTAGCTTACTTGAACAACAAAAAAGAAAAGATAAAGATCCATAACCTGCAAATTCTCTGGCTAATCTTACAAGGCTGTGTGACTTTGTAGATGTTCATCCTGATTTTGACTGAATGAAAGTAATTAAAACAGAGACTTTGGATGGTTGTGTGGCCCCAAAAAGTTACCTTGTCTCTCCGTAAATATTTTCTCGCTGGGTTTGTGAGGAGCAAATAAGATAAATACAGGCGTGATAGGAAAACATGGTGAATGCCTAAATATAAAGAGCTTATTACAGCAAAAGACACACAGCCAAAAATGATGGGATAAGTGTATTCCACGCGAGAGGGAGGGTTTGGGGGAGAATTAATGGCAAAGTGGCTTTCACTGTAATACATTTTAAAAAACACCCAGTGGGTTTTTTTTTTTATCATTTTGAAAAGAACTAAAAAAAAAAAAAAGAAAATGCTACAGAATTTGAAAACAAGACAATAGGAAATTAACAATGGGCATCACATGGCATATTATTATCTTCAAAGTAGTTGCTCAGATGACCAGATATGGGCATGCAAAATTGATCAAACAGTATAAACACTAAGGGTTCCTTTCAGTGAACTCACAGAAATAATAGTACAATTATCTTAGCTGTCTTGTGTGTGTGTGTGTGTATATATATATATATATATATATTTTTTTTTTTTTTTTTTCTCCTTTTCCTTCTTTTCTCCTTTCCCCCATCCCGGCTGTTCTTTCCTTTAGAGCAGCTTCTTTCCCTTTCACTATAGCTATTGTATTTGGATTGTATTTACCGCATTTGTAGAGCTTCCAGATGCTTTATGGTTCTCTTTTGCTTCTCACAGTGTGTGCCTCTTAACCTAGGATCCAAACTCAGGACAGTGTCCCGGAATAGTGTGCTTAGTGATCTCACCCTGTTGACTCTGTTAGCGCCTCACAGCAGATACTCGTCGCTGCTGTGGGTTCCCTGCGGGCCTAGCACACTGTAAATTCTCAACTAGCGCTGGCTGAACTGAAATCAGCTGAGCCCAGTGTTCTTCTACAGGTCATACAGTCCAAAGGGTCTGAGCTAACATTTCCACATCGAAAGGCGAGTTAGTGAAAACCGCAACAGCTAACAGTTATTATTGAAGATAATAATATGCAATGTAATAACCATTGTTAATTTCGTGTCATCTTGTTTTGAAATTCTGTATTATTTTCATTTTTTTTTGTTTTAGTTTTCTTTAAAATAATAAAAAAACCACTGGATGTTTTGAAAAATGTATTAGCATGAAAGTCACATTGCCATGAATTCTCCCCAAAATACTTCCTCTCACTTGCAGGCAGTAATGGTCCAAGTCAGGCTGAGGGCACTGGTTTTACTCAATCCAAGCAGGGCAATACCTGTGTCCCTGAGCCCAGCACAGCGAGGATTCAACACCTGTGGGTGACCTTTCCACTCACACTGAATGAAATCCCGTGCTTGACTTGAAAGAGCAATTGTCATGCCTATATTTTGTTCTGGAGATATCCCCGCACCAGCTCCCCAGATGGGCTGGAGCCTTTCTGAGTCCCAGCCCTGCTGATGGAAGAATGAACAGCCTCTGCCTGGTCCCAGTGGCTGTGTGAACTCTGAAAGGGACACAGTGTGGCAGGTTGCAAAACAGTGCTCCTCACCTCACCTCACACACAGGCAGAAAACAGGGTTTCTCCAGGGGCCTCAGGTTGTTAAACACAAGGCTGCAGCAGTGATAATATGTGGGCGGGAAGTCCCAAGTCACATCAGGACTCAAGGGTCTAAGAAAATCACATAGAATCAGAATGAGCTTGAAATGACCAGTTGCCTATGTCCTAAATAAGAGTAATATTTCAGTTGTAACCTTAGTTATCAAAGAAATCTTAATACAGACAAAGCACTGCTGCCAATTATACCCAGTGAAAATTACCTGTCGCCATATATTACCTAGAAACCTGTGAAATTTCAGAAACATTATTCACAACTTTAATTACAAGTATGAATATGTTTACACTCCTATGCAGGTCATTAGACACAGTTTAAACTCGTGGCTGAGTTCCTTGAAAAAATACATAAGACTTGAATGAATTCTCTCTGGCTTCCAGTGAACTCGAGGCATTTTACTGAACACTTACTGAAGTTTCAGCCACACATTTAAGTTATGGGACACAATCATCTCATGCATGTATATACTGAATCCACATCCTTTAACATTTTAAGAAAGCATATGTATTTTCAGAAGGGAGAATGCACATCCAAATCTCAACCCACGATTCTCATCGAGATTCCTGAGAGCCAAGACCAAGGAATACATGAGTTTGAGAAGGCAGGAAGGCACTGCCTGCTTAAGCCGCCAGCAAGGTGGCTGCACCGCCCTCCCTGAGACCATTGCAGAGTTGAATTCACCTCACTGTGGTTATCTCTTCTTTCACCTTCTCCACCCCTGGACGTTGTTGTCCTGGGCCAGGTGTGTGTGTGTGGGGGGATGGGGGGCCTGGGGGTGTGGCGGGGGGAGAGTTTCTGCAGGAATAACAGCTTCTCACCATCTCAGAACACAAATGGTCACAAGTATCTGTGCATAAGCTGCTTCTGGAACAATCACTCTGTTCGCAAAAGGAAATACTGTTTTTACGTGCATATAGGTAGAGTGCGTCTGTTTACGGACATGGAAATAGGCTGCTACTGCAACTGTATTTGCCAATTAACACATATTTTTTTCAAACTGTGTTAGTAAAAGTACATCTTTATTGCCTTCTAGTAGAAATATGAAGTTCAGCTTTGTTATAGCTAAGGTTTGGATGCTACTGCCACGCCCTACTCTGAGGAGTAACTTCTAAAACTTTACTGAGTGTGACATCTAGTGCCCAGAACAAGGAAATTGTAATACAGAGTCATGCTAATTTTTGATGGGAAGTGATTCATTTCCAGGGAAACTGACCAACCTCTATCAGCAGGAGAAAAAGAATAAATATGAGTAATACTCTAGGGAATAGTTCATGAAGTTTCTTCATATTACCACAAATCTTAAGTATCCTCAGAAAACGAAATTCTTAATTTCATGGACTAAAGATGGAATATCCTCTCTTTTTCTTATTGCAGTAAAATCTGAGTACTGCACAGAAGTGTGACAAAAATGTTGTATAAAGGCTGTGATACTATAGCATTTTAAAACAAATTTAAATGATTGACTGGTGTTCCATTTGTCGCCAGTACTCTAATGGCAAATGACTTGAACTCAGGAGTCTTCAGTCTCATGAAGAATTCTGCTTACGCTATTCACTAGCTGTGTAGTGTGGGTGAGCTGGGCAACCTTTCTGAGTCTCTGCAGCTCCATCTTTTCTGAAAGGTTAACATCTACTCTCCAGGTTCACAAATGAAATCTTAGCTACAGATTTATTGGTACTTACTATGTCCCAGGAAATGCACTAAATATTTTCAGTGTAGATTATCCTATTTAATGTTCTCAACAACCTTATAAAGTAAGGGATATTATTACTTATGCCCATTCCACAACTGGGAAAACAGACCCACTGAGGTGAAATCATTTCCTAAAGGTCCCACAAGCAGTAAGTGACAGAGGCAGGATTCTGGCTCAGTCCTCATGGACAGCCACCATGTTATACTGAGAAAGTTTTATGTGTCATTAAAGTTTTGTTTCCATAAGGTCTTAGAAATCAGATCCTTGGTCAGGAGCATCCTTCTTTTTAAAACATTGTTTTATTCTAAAATGAGCTCAACTTACCTTCCCTTGGTCATAGAGAAAGGTGAAGTTCACCTACTGTGAAACCTTATGCTGGCGCTATCCGTCCTGAGCCTGCTTGGAGGACACAGCTTGATGTTTTAGGATCATCCCTGTGTTGTGCAGGCTGTGTAGTATGATTTATGCATCGGTTCAGTTTCTACTTGGAAAAGGCATTATTGCCTCACTAAGCCCGCATCTTGTGACCTCTACCAAGATCAGAGACCTCTGAAGGGAAAGAGGAAGTAATCTGCTGGTGATAGGAGGTTCTCTAGCCCAGAGGTAGGCAAGGAGCAAATGCAGTTCTTCAGAGCAACCTGATGGCTGGATCGCCCCATGGGCATTTCCTAGGGGTTCATTTGCTAATGGACTCCAAGAAGGGTATCAGCCAATGCATTAGGAGAGTTCGCCCTTTCAGATTGCTTTATATTAAGTTTTCTCAATTTTTTTTTGGTACTGGGAATTAAACTCAGTATTTGCCAGGCAGGAGCTTATGCCACTGAGCTAAATCCCTGGCCCAGATTGCTTTCTTTTCTTTTCTTTTTGTCTTTTTCAGACAGGGTTTTGCTTTGCAGTTCAGGCTGGCCTTGAGCTCACGTGGTAGCCCAGGCTGGTCTCAAACTCGCGACGATCCTCCTGCCTCAGCCTCCTAAGTACTGGGATTACAGGCATGTGCCACCATGCCTGGCTTTCAGATTGCTTTATTTTAAATACAAAATTTATTTTTCTTTTTAAAAAAGTGGATATTTAAAACAAACAACCCCCCTCCATAATATCATGTCCCTGACGTATCTGGTTGGATTCTTTTCTCATTTTTTTTTTTGTGGTAAAATGTACAAAACATAACATGCATCACCTTAACTGTTCTTGAGCATACAGTTCAGTGGTTCCAAGTACATTCATAAGGTCTGGCGACTATCACCATCCATCCTCAGAATTCCTTTGCACCTTGTAAAACTGAGAGTCTAGGCCCATCAGACAGTAATTCCCCATTTCCTCCTCCTACCAGCTCCTGGCAACCGTCATTCTACTCTGTGTCTGTGTGACTGTGTGAGGTCTATCCGTAATCACAGATACACAAATACTGTTTGGTTCTGCTAGCACATCATACAGTATTTGCCTTTTTGTGACTGGTTGATTTTATTTACCATAATGTCTTCAAGGTTCATCCACATTTAGCATATGCCAGCCAGAATTTCCTTCCTTTTTAAGGTTGCATGATATTCAACATCACAATTTGTGTATACACGCATCTGCGGTGGGTGTTTGAGTTGCTCGCATGTTTTAACTCTTGTGAATAGCGGTGCTATGAACATGGGTGTAACAGACATCTCTTGAAGATATTACTTTCAGTTTGGGGGTTGTACATCCAAGAATGGAACTGCAGGGTTATAGAGTTATTCTATTTTTAAGTTTTCAGGGAACTCCCACACTGTTTTCTACAGTGGATATAACATTTTACATTCCCACCAGCAGCACATGTGGGTTCCAATTGCCAACATCCTCACCAGCACTTTTTGTTGTTTTTTAAAAATAATAGTCAAGGTGGGAGGTGGTATCTCATTGTGGGTTTGATTTGCTATAATCTTATCATTAGTGAGATTGAACATCCTGTCATGTGCTTATTTTTAAACAGTTATAACATGTACAAATACAAACATTATAGAAACCCAAACAATAGAAAGTGGGCCCGACTTTTTCTGCCTCAACAGCTTACAGAGACAGAACAGGAAATAAGGTCTATGGGCTTACCAGGGACCACAGAAGTAATTAAGACCTGTAAAAATTGTTGGCTTTAAAAGACAAGAAAGAAAACTGCAAAGTATAAATTAATATGTATATCTATGTATACAAAATGTAATATTAGGACAATTGGCCAACTCTCACTCTGACTGGACTCATATACATATATAAATAATATTTAATAAAGAAGTGTGGGCTCACTTTAATATATGTCCTATGATATGGGAGGAACCTTCAAATGAGGAATGGTTGGAGCTTTTAAAAGACTTTAAGTAGATCTCTCTCCCCTTCACTCCCTTCCTTATAAAAATAAAAAAGAATTTATTTCTTGTGATCTCCTTTAGGAAAAAACCCATATGCCTACATACAAGTACTCTGGACCTGGTCATACACAGTGGAAATCTCAGCGCAGGCAGATGGGGGTGTACGCTGGGATGTTACGAGGGGTCTGGGGTCACAGTGCTCATCCTCTCGATGCTTGAAGTGTTGTCTATTGACAACTCTCCATAAAATGCCTCCCTGGAACTGCACTTGGCCCTGGTAGTTGGGACTCCCAGACTACGCTGCAATAACTGGTCAGTGGGGGCAGTTGGTGATACAAAAGCCCTGTCCTGCGCACTAACGGAGACATCTCTGAAGAGTCACCCCAAACCCTAAGCTTCTTACGGAATAGGCTGGGTTTTCTGCTGTAGAGGGTGCTCCTCCCTCGGTCCAGTTCTGCTTCCCAGTCCACTGCTCTCTTGCCAGACTTGCTTCTGAGAGTACATCACAGTGAAACTCCAGCACATAACCTCTGCCTCAGTCTCTCTTCTGGGAATCAAATGTACAACTCTGATCTATTAATTCTTTTTACTGGTTGCATAGCATTCCACTGAACAGACTATATTTTAAAAATTCTTTATGGATAGATACTTTAGCTGTTTCTGGTTTCTCATATGTGGTGAATTCTCTCATCTTCTCCAGGTCTTAGTTAAAATACCACCTCACCAATGTCTACCATGACCACCCTCTTTAAAAATAAACAGCACTTCTGACCCTTCTTCTTCTGTTGTACTTTGTGTATTTTATAGTTGACCACCTTTTGACACTCTATATAATTTTCCTATTCATTGCACGTACTGTTTAGTGTTTATCTTCTTCCACTAGCGCAAAGCTCTACTGGGGCCAGGTCTTTGTCTCACTTGCTGACTGCTTTATCTCAGAGCCTACAATAGGCTTATACACTGAACACCTGTATGGATATATATTAATGAACTTTTACAAAAGCAAAACAATGTGACTGCTGGGCTAGGACATCTAAGGTTTTATAGATAGTGATTATTGCTCACCTAGAAGTTTGTATCTATGTACAAGTCCTCTTTGTGTGAGTTTTAGAAATGGAGCAACTAAAAAATCTTGACTACATTTTAGATCGTATCAGTGAATAAGATTGTGCAGAGCAGTTGTTTAGAAAAATACATGGTTGATGCTGCCACCCTCAACTAAAGTGAACTACGCTGTAGCAAAAAGCAGAGCCAGCCAGGCTTCCCTTCGGGAAAGTTTCCCCTCTTGCAGTGACGGCTATATCCACTCTCTAATTGCACACCACATGCCTTCAGGTTCAAAGCTGACAGGAAGTGTTATGGAACTGATAACATTTGTCCAGCAGCGCAACTGAAATTCATGAACCCTTGTGCTTTATTTTTCAAATCTAAAGGAGTGTGGACAAACTCCAGGCACCAGCACCACCTTCTGTATCAACAATCCTCAATAATTTTCACATCATCAGCAATGTCATCTTCCGAAATGGGACATGCACCACTGAGAGATTTACACAGTGAAGAGTCCTCGCCGTGGTGCTGTTTGATAAGTTTGCCATCCTCGGTAATAAACACTGTCATTATTTTTGACAGAGCTGGTAGAAGGGCCTCATTAAAATGTTCAGAAGGAAGAAAAGGTGCAGCTTGGGACAGGATGGGAAAGAGAAGCAATGGTAATTTTAAAAAAGTAAAGATATGATCAGACACATCCC
Source organism: Dinomys branickii (assembly GCA_004027595.1). Classification (NCBI taxonomy): domain Eukaryota; kingdom Metazoa; phylum Chordata; class Mammalia; order Rodentia; family Dinomyidae; genus Dinomys; species Dinomys branickii. Next base: position 28,324 of record PVLD010007657.1, on the reverse strand, counting down.
ACACACACCAGCAGCTAACCTCAGGTTCTCTTGCATGAGGTGGTCAGACATAGAAAACAGTCAAAACTAGAATTTCAAATAAACATTTAGGCCTTCAGTTATATCTAGAAATGAACCGCTCTGTTCCGCCTGTTCTAAGGAGCCCTTGTGTGCGTTCCAGCACCGCCAATAACTGTTTTGGTTCCTTGTCTATCAGTATAGGCATCGCAGTAAGTTTTCAGAGTAACTTAGGTTTATAAGATGCTTGTGGGAAATCGTAACTTCTTGTCACAACATCAGTTTGAAATTTATCCTTAAAAATCTTCTTCCTGTTTTTCTATATTTTTGACATTTCCCACTCTGGTTTCTGCCTGGAATAATAAAGATTTTTATTGTGCTTTATAAATTTGTCCAAAGGCATGGGTGGCAGATCGACTCCTAGAATGTGTGATGACAGTATGGTTGTGGATGGACCCATTGCCAGAGGTCAGGCCTTTCTGAGGTTTCTTTTTTCTTTTTTTTCTGTACCAGGAATCAAACTCAAGGCCTTGCACTTGCCAGGCAAATGCTGTGCTGCTGCGCTACACCCTCAGCCTGAGAAGAATTGTTGGCTGAGAAATGTTTGATTTTATATATGCATTGGGCATGTCCCTTTCTCTTATTTTTCCTTAACCTTGGAGCCAAAGTAAAGAGGCAAAAGTGAAGATATAAAAGTACAGCATAGCAAAATGCCAGTCACTTCTCTGTATTTTTCCAGTGGGCACCGTGGTTACAAATATCTACTTCTATATGCAGCCACTGAAAATGGACTCACATTCCACAAGTCGGAAGAGGCCTCAGAATTTTTCAAGCTTCCCTACTCATACTTTTCCAAATGCCAACAACACATCTGTGTCCCAGGGAGGTTAAGTGCATGATGTAGCTAGGCAGTGACAGTCTCTTGTGATGACAAACTAGTAGTACTCAGGACCAGGTCTCAGGTCTCAGGGTACAGCGCTGGTTCTAAAAGAGCACTGCCTTCCAAAGGCTCCTGTTCAATTACTCTCCTGCCACCTCTAAACAGTTCCGACTCTTGTGACTGAGTTTGTCAGCAAAAGCAAGAAGTTTGGGCTTCCATTTCTAGCGCTCCGTTGATAGCATTGTGTTTTGTTAAGGGCTACACGCTTTGCTCTCCTGTCTCCAGCTGGAATTACCCTGGGGGTAACATGAGGCTACTGAGTGGAAATCAATTGCAATTGAACAGGTAAGGTTATTCTCTTTCTTTACTTTCCACAGGCAATTTATAACCTTCCAGAGCCTGTCTACTGCTGTGAGCGCTCTGTTTCCCAATAAGTTTCTTCGCCCTGTGATTACGAACTGCTAATGCTGCAAAGCCCTGGGATCGATGTCATGTCTGTGTGGAATAAAAGTTGTGTGTCGCTTGCCTCTCCAATCCCAAGGTAGCCACTCAGTGAAGACCACAGTCCAAGAAGGAGCCTGTAGCTTCTGAAAGCCTCCATTCACAGAGGGTTGAGCCCCATTCCAATCCCCATGATCCCTTATTATCTTTCTGTCAAACTCCCCACCATGGCTGCCTGTATCCAGCCTTGAAACCCATGAATGCAATCATGGTTCACAAGTAGTTCATGCTTCAGGTCCACAAAGATTCTTAGTCAGTTTTAAATACACACGACTATTATTTTGGCTGCTGCTGCTATGTAGTCACAGCACATCTCAACCAGAAGTCTCCATGACATGTTTTAGGAGTAACTTAGGTGTGGTATTGTTACGTTTCTATTGCATCCACTGACCAGAGGTGAGGAACAGTTTTAGTGTCTGCCTCTCCAAGGTTTGTCCAAAGAGATTCGGAGAATGTGTATATTTCAAAAATCCTATGAATTCCTCACATGCCCTTTGCTACAGCGGGTGCCAAGAAGAGAAAAATGTTAAGGTTCACTCCCTTTTCAAAGTCCAGTGTGTCACTAGAGCTATATAAAAGGTGGAGTTGCAGGAGGTGTTGAAGGGAGGGCAGGGGGATGGGGAAAGAAAAACCAAGTTATATCATGTACAGGTACAAATTCTCCATGATGAATGTGATCGTTATGCATCTCTAAAGTACACCAATAAAATCTACTGTAAAACAAGGTGGAGTTTCTTGGATTGTCGGGTGTGAGTCCAATCGAGGAGAAAGTGCAGTAGGCTGTATAGGGAGATGGCGCCCACTGTCTTATCTCCAGAAGCTTGTACTCTATAGAGTCCCTTCCCTCTGGGTGTGCGTAGGACTGTGGATATGATGGGATTGCACTCCTCTGAAGGTCATGTTTTCTGGCAAAGCCAGAGGGATTTTTTTTAAAGATGCAATTATGGTTTTCTAACTGTTGAGTTAATCACAGAGATATCCTTGGTGGGCCTGAACTAATCAGGTGAGCTTTAACACAGGAGTGACCTCTACCTAAAAGTGGAGACTTTGCTTTTTGTTTTTTTGAGATAGGGTCTTGGTATATAGTTCAAGTTGGCCTTGAATCCATTATGTAGCACAGGTAGGCCTTGAACTCACAGCAGTCCTCCTCTCTCAGCCTCCCAAGTGATGGGATTACAGATGTGGGCCACCACACCCAGCTAAAGGTAGAGATTTGAAGCATGGCAAAGTTTATCCTCCTGGCTTTGCAGAAGGACTCAGGGCAGCCTCTAGCAACTGAGAGTGGCCTATGGCCAATGCCCAGCAAGTGTATGTGGACCTCAGTCCTGTGAAGGAATTGAGTTCTGCCTAGAATCTGAATAACCCTGAAAGATACCTCCTTTAAAGCAGAGGTAGCAGTTAAGTGCAGCTCCTGGCTTCATCCTCTGTGTGGCCCCTGCCATATGTACCACCCAATCTGCCATGGCTGAGCTGGCACACTACCTCAGGCCATGGCAAATGTTAGATGACCAGATGGCTGGTGACACCTGGACTTCAGTCCAGACGGGGAGCAGCTAGCCATATCTGAACCCCTGGCCCAAGGCAACTGTCAAATAGTAAGTGTTTGTTGTTTTAAGCCTCTACACTTGCGGTGATCTCTTAATAGCAATAGAAACTAATACAAAGATAACTGAACTTCATTCTGATATTTTATGGAGTGATGAGCAAATGTCATGAAATCACAGAGAAACTTGGTCTTCAGCATTCACAAGCAGGAACGTGGCAACAGTGCACATGGCACAATGATCCCACTGCCCCTTGAGCAGTGGACCCTTTACCCTCTTTTGGATCAAGTACTACACAGAGCCAGAGTTTTTAAGTGGTTGCAACAGTCCCAAGACTCAGTACTGAATCAACTTCATGGTGTCTCAGACACAGGGAAATTTCAGGAGTAAAATCAAACACAAGCCCAGGGTGCAAATTAAGTCAGTGACTTCAGATCAAGCCCAAGGTGCCTGCCAATACAGAGCTGGACTTGCTATATCACATCCTACTTTTCACAAAGTAAAATCAACATCATCTCTCAGGTGCATCTGAACCAGGGAACAAAACTGAGGGGCCCTGGAACACAGTGCATCTGAACCAAGGTTGCACCCGTGCCAGGGTCAGATTACAACAGATGCTGCGTAGGAAATTTAACAGCCTGCAGATGGAAAATCCTATAAAGGTTCAGCAAAGCCCAGAGTCAATGATGAGGTACACCCACTGACTGATGAGAAGTAATAGTGTGACCAGCTAGGTCTGGAGCCACGGCAGGAGGGTGCACCTTTCTGTGTGCACAGTAAGCACCTCTCACTGCTACCCACAGGCCAGACGATTCATCCACTTGCTGTGGGGGAAACTTACATCTAAAACTGTATGAGAAAGAAAATCCTTCATCTTTAACAGAGCCTCCTGAAGCACCAAACTCATTAGAAAACAGTGGTTTGGGGCATCATTACAACTGGGATCATCCAGGATGTTTCCTACTTTAGGATAAAAATCATGAAGACAGCTGTATAATTTTGGTGAGCATATTATTTATCTTGAATTACTCTAACTTTTAAAGATTCCTCAGTTTTAGTTTTTGGTTCTGAAAGTAAGTCACTCCTATTTTGAAGGACATGAAGAGCTTGAACATTTTTCCAAGGAGGGAGGAGCTCCCCAGGCGCTAGTCCTCACTCTTGTGAGTCCTTCTCAGAAAACAAAACATGCTCCTTTCGCTTTGGTCTGGTTAATTTTGTCACCTGCATATGTGGCATCCAAGACACGCCTGGCCCCTTCAGTTAGCAATAGAGAAAACCTCTTTTCCAGGCTCTCACCAGAGAAGCAGTATTTATTTTGCCCTGTGCACTTCTTGCTAGAGCCCTCCTGAGAAAATTGATACTGGAGAGTGATGTAATGAGGGGAACACAGTCCCTCTGTTCTTCTTGGCAGTCTAAGTCTATCAAGTCAGAGATCTGGGCCCGAAAGTCTCGGGACTGCGGTCCACGGAGTGAGGCAGAAGACCTAAGTGCCTTCTTGCTCTCTTGGTTTTAGGAGAAACCATGAACTGGACCAATTCATGGCCCATCCAAGATCCCCACAGCATGTTGTACCCTGAGAATACCTAAGGCAGGTGATCCGAGAGCCAGGTCACCTGTGGCTTCCTGGTCTTTCTCCTAACCTTCCACCTTCAACAGGAAACGCCTTTGCTAAATTACGCTAGACTTGTTGATGCTGAAGCTTTAGTTTTCGTGAAGAGTGGATGTAACAGGAGAACTGGGGGCGTAGCTCAATGGTGGGATGCTTGCCTAGCATGAGTGAGGCCCTGGGTTTCAGTCCCAGCATGGAAGAAAAAGAAAAGAAAAACAAAGGAAAAAAGGGAAGAAGGAAAGATAACAGGAAGAGTTACCTCGACAAACCTGCACTGACAAAGATACTGGTCGTTATACTTTCTGTCTGATTAAGAACAAATACAGGAAATTTCTTTAAAAATTTAAAACCAGAAAATAGATTTGTTTAGATAACTAAATTCGATCATTCAATGATAAATAAATAATGTGCTGGTAGCCAGGAAGCTCAGAGTTCAGGTCAGTGCTCAATTACCGTAACTCTATTAGCGCTGGGATACTTACATATGCATTCTACTTGCACATTTTGTTCTGTTTGTATTTTAATGTATGACTGATGAAATGATTTTTATCAAGATGCCTCAAAATTGTTTAAGAAGTAGTTAAGTTTTACATTTAAAAATACTCAACTGGGATAGTTCCAAAACTAAGGGATGTAAGGAAATAAAATACAGTGGTTCAAAGTCACTGGACTACTTCACATCCCACCAGCAATGGAGAAGGGTTTCTTTTTCCCACATCTTTGCCAGCATTTGGTATTACTTGATCTTTTTATGCTGGCCATGCTCTCCAGGGTAAGATGGTACCTCAGTGTAGTTTTAATTTGCATTTCTTTAGTGGCCAGCGATGGTGAACATTTTTCGTACGTTTATTGGCCATTTCTACTTCTTTTTCTGAGAAGTGTCCATTCATTTCAGTTGCCCATGTTTTGACTGTGTCTTTTATTTGCAGACATCTAATTGTTTTAGTTCTTGTTTTCATTGTAAAGAAAGTTTTGTCCTTTTGTTTGTTTCTTGTGTGTAAGAGACGATCTTATTTTATGACCTGCACTTGGAGTAACATCTCTGCCATTCTTGTGAGATCGTGATACACAGCATATTCACAATTATTATTCTCTCATTATTAATCTCAACCTACACATTCCTGACTTTGGACAAGGTCTTAATATCTTTATGATTCAGCTTACTATCTGTAAAATGGAGAAAACAACAGTACCTCCTTACAGGGTTTACTTAGAGGAAAACACCCATTAATACCCATGAAGAACTTAGACGAGTAAACCCTAAATATGGTTTGCTGACGGGCCAATGTTGAACTCTACCACTACATGGTACAGTCAGAATGCCAAATCCTATCAGACTTTGACCTTTGTTCCGTCGCCGCAGCGCACACTTACCCACGGTGGCAGATGCAGATGAGAGTAGAGATTTGCCCCAGGAGCCCCAGCCGGTCCATCCTCCTCCCCGTGGAGGGGATTCCACAGCCTGCAGAGAAACAGATCAGCAGCGGGTCAGCAATTCAGTTCATCCCTGAATGGAAAAGCACCCACTGATTCAAAACAAAGAGAAGGTTAAAAAAAATGAACAACAGCTATATCTCGCTGACTTACAGTTTAAGTGGGTTATGAAAGAATATCTTGACCCGAGTTACAGCGTGTACTTTGGAACTGAACTGATTAACAGAGGCACTGGCTTCTGAGGGCTTGATTTATAATGAGAAGTGAGCCTCACTTCTCCGATTTTCCAGCAGGCAGGGGTACATGGGGAAAAGGCATATGATTTGGAAACATTCAAAACAGCCTTGACACCAGCAATTTTTACAGAGCTGAATAAATGTGCTCTTCAAGGTGGAGGGAACCTGCACACCTTTGGGGTGGTGGGCTAGCGGCTACAGAGGCACTGACAGCTGTGCAGTAGACGGCAGGGACAGAAAGCTTTGCAAGGTAGACACCTTCCTGTGCCAGAGGTCTGCTCCACTTGGTGACCCTGTAACCCCACCCCTCATGTGAACAGTAGACTGTCCCTGGCCTCAGTGGATTCAAACTCTCTTGCCTGTAAGTGTGCAACTGGGCCTGGAGACTGCTTCAGAGTGAGCTGCTTGCTGGAATAGAACAGGACGAGCCAGGCTCTGTGGGCTGAACCATCCTTCCACCATGCCCAGGGAGAAAGCAGTGAATGGGATGTGCTCAGAGGGGCTGGCTGGATTTCAGAGAGCTTCTCCCCCCTCAGTTTCTATCCCTCCCAAGGCCCTGCCGCACTCCTGCCTTCGGGATCTGTGAGATTGCCTCTTAGTTTTCCTTACTCTTTTAAAAAAAAGTTTTGATTACTGCTGGTCATGGTGGTATATGTAGGTAATTCAAGCTCTCAAGAGCCTGAGGCAGGAGGATGCTGAGTTAGTTCCAGACTAGCCAGGGCTACATAGTGAGTTCAAAGCCAGCCTGAAACTCTGTCAAAATACAGAAACAAAAACAAAACAAAAGTTTTGCTCATTGATATATGTCCAGAGTATCTGGAATATAACTGCTTAATAAATATTTGTTGGACAAGTGACCGAAATCTACTTTCTCAGTGTCCATTAGCTGCTGTTACTTGCAACCAGTGATTCCTGACTGCATTAATGGAATCACAGACTTCTTTTATTAACTGGGAACATATTCTAGAAAACAGGACAGAAATAAACCCTTAGAGGTTAACTGTGCAGATAATCACAGCCTTCCACTCAAAGAAGAAAGACATTAAAACAGATGTGAAAAATTCCTCCACAGATTGTGAATTCTACATCTTTGGTCGAAGGCTGGTCCACCAACCATCCTCAACTCCCTTCTGCCTCTGTCTTCTGCCCGTGAAGGTAAGGGCGGTCGTGTAAAACAGTTTTGTACCCACAAACATATAAATGGGAGAGTTTTTGCTTTATGATAAATTACACCATCATGGCTAGTGCCAACTCCTTCCCCTCCCACCCTCCTACCCTGGGCTCAGGCATGATGCTTGGGACTGAAGCAGCTGTTTTTGCAGCCATTAGGGAAGACACAAGGAACTAAAGTTGCTGGTCCCAGCACTGCTAAAGTACTAAAATGAAATGAGTAGCTATTTACATATCCATCCTATTAAGTGAGAAAAAAACAAACTACTATTTTGTAAACCACCATATGTTGCATTTTAGTTACTTGCATCCAAATGTATTCCTAACTGATTAACTTAGTGAAAACCAGACACCATCTATCAGTGAAGACCACTGGTGGAGAGAAAGGGTTATGGCATTCACTTGCCTGGGTGTAAGTCATTTTGGGTAATAAATTACTCAAGTTCTCTTAATCGTTCATTGCAAAATGCAAGCTATGGTAGTGCAAGAACTATAACAATTAAGTTCACAGTTATTGGGAAAAATTAAGGTAAGTAATTCGTATAAGTTGTGAGCATGATGCTTAGCATACCATACATACTCCATAAATGTTAGCTTGCAATAGTCATAAGAAACCACATTTGTAAGACAAAGAAGCAAAAAGTTTGAAAAGTTGTTGTTTTTCCTCTTGACCTGGAAACAATGAGAAGCTTGTTAACATGAATCAAGACACTCACGACTCCTGACTGTTGGCTTTCATTTTTGGTGTCTACAGTGATTTATGTCACTTCAACAATGGGACCCAGTGGCAGTTTTATACCATCATGAAGACAGATGGAAGTCGACGATTAATATTGTCCTTTCATGGGACAAATTGCAACCTATGATTAGGCAGAGTTAATACACTTAAGGGTGACAGCTTCTAACTGAAATTAGCAATACTTAATATGCTCTGGCAGTTGGTAATTGACTAGCAAATGGACATAAATGTTAAATGAATCTAGAACATTTTGCTGCATAATAAATGATCCTTCAATTTTTTTATTAATGAAGGTCTTTGACACTAAGCTCAGACTGAATCAGCTACAAAGAATATTTATTATCAATGATAAATATTAGATACTAAATGAATATACTAAATGTATATTAAATTAATACATTTACTATAAAACATACAAACCATAAATGTAAATTATAAATGTATGTCATCATGAATACTGTTTTCACTTTCAATGGAGTTAATGTCATATATCTGAGATATATCATACGCAGCATAGATCAGCTCAGATCTCCCATTCCCAAATCTATTCTAAAGCTTCTTTTCTCACCTCCAATGTAACTCCCACCTTCTTTAACAGATAACTTCATGTTCTAACTTACAGAGAAAACAGAAGCCATCAGATGAAAACTATCTCAGCACCCTTCCTCTTCCCCATACACTCTCAGAGGAATGAAATCACACTTTAACAGCAAATCATTTGTTTTTTTTTTTTTTTTTTTCCTTGGTATTGGGAATTGAACTCAGGACCTTGTGCTTCCCAGGCAGGCACTTGTGCTGCTGAGCTATAGCCCCAGCTCTAACAGCAAATCAGACACAGATTAATCAAGGATATCCAAAACTCAACTAAAGGTCATACGAACATCTACAACCAGTGAGTGTTCCTAAGAATATGAAAGAATGTGGGTTTCTATCAAGTTAAAAGTTCTTTAAGTAGAAAAGATATTTACATAGCAAGTATCCCATTTTTAAATAAAAAATACATTTATTGAGGCTGGAGATTTTTGCTCAGTGGTAGAGTGCTTGCCTAGCATGCACTTAGGTTTGATTCCTAGCAAAATAGTAAATTCTATTTATTTTAGCCTTTCAACTTCAAAGGTATAATGAGAAAAAATTACAAATATCAGAATTCCATCAAATTCAAAACCCTTTAATGCTTAGCTGGAACATATATGTATCTATAAATCTGCTTCTGTTTCATGGCAGATGAGAAATCAGGTACTGTGTGTATCTTGAATCCAGGGATGTGGGCAATAGGACCGATGAGACCAAACCCTTTTTAAGTTTTGTAACTTCTGACACTGCTGCTCAAAAAACGGCTTCATAAGACAGTGGGGGGGATGGCGATTGCTCTGGACACCTGCAGCTCTATCAAACTATCTGGCTGAAAATGGCCTAAGTTTTTTTCAAGTAATTTTCTTCCTTGGTGATTGCACATTGCCTAACTCTAAGGAAGATTTAAAGATTAAATACAGACAGGTTTAAAGCATTAAAGCCATGCTGTTAATATTTTCGTGCACATCTGCTTTCTATGCTATTAATATTTATGGATTTTGACCTATTGGAGTGATAGGTTTTGAAAACCAATTGAAAGTATATGATTGAGTTATTAGACTTTTGATGTTAGGCTAAACATTTCCTAGGTTTATACATCCTATTATAACATTTAAGAGGACTTTAAGGCTACACTATAAATTTAATAGCTTTATAATCTTATTAAGTAGTCAGATTTTGTACAAGCAGATAAATGAGGTACTTAAAAAGGAAATAGAATATATCACAGTTTTAAATGTTGTTTAAAATATTTGAATGTATTTAAGTCAGTAAACAAGGACTGAACATTAATCATAAGCCCCTAGGAAGTGACTGTTCAATTTTGCTAGATTTCTAACCAGAGTAAGATCAGTGAGAGAGAACATAAAGCCTAAGGAAGAACTGAGGTTTTGAATTTGTAATCTTAATACATAGAACACTAATTGTTTAAATCAAATTAAATCTCTGAGGCTTCTTTTTCCCAGGCACAAAACACACATTGGCCTATATCAAAACCCCATCAAACATAAATCTAACTGCACTCTGCCTGACTCTGTTACTTCCTCCTTTGATCACCATGGAGATGGTATCGTCTTTTTCTTAGTCACTGCTATCACCTTCACACTCCACCTCCACACGCACTCCTCTGGGCGTGGGTAGCTCGGTTCACCTCTCTCCTGGCTTTTTACCCTTCTTCCCTTTGGTTCCGGGCTACATTTAATCATGCATGCAGTTTCTCCATCTTAACACCAACAAATGAAAATCACAGGGACCAAGTGCTTCTGAATCTGGTTTCTGCTCATTTCTCCTCTGCCTCTTAAAATGAAGGTGTGTGCCTTCTGTATCCACTGCCCTTCCCACTCCTCACCCAACAAAGTAAGACTCCCACTGCTACGACTTACTGAAGCTGTTTTCATCAAAGTCACAATGCAGCAGCTTCCTTGTTGTCAAAGCTATGGACTCATTCTCGTCCTTTTATTACCTGACCTCTTAGAAGCCTCTGAAGGTTAAACATGCTTATGTCCTTAAAGGATTCTGTTCTTGTGGTATCTGTACTAGCCTGTTTTTCATTCCTATAACAAAATACCAGAGGTGGACTAACTCTATGAGGAAAAGACATTTACACAATTGACAGTTCTGGAGGGTCAAGGACAACGGATTGCCATTGGCATGGCTCTGGTGAGGAGCCATAGTGGGTGGTGCCTTGAGGGTGGGAGTGTATGTGGGAGAGACTACATCTCAAAACAGGGAGCAAGTCAGGGGTCAGGCTCATGCTTTAGTAACTCTCACCAGAGCTCAGGGATCCTATGGAAGCTACCTTTATCCCTTCTCAGGACAATGTCCTCCATGACCTAAGAACTTCTCACATCTCCCAAGGTGCCATCTCTCAGCATCACCACACTGAAAACAACTCCTGCAACGCATGCACCCTTAGGAGACAAGCTCAGGTGTATCCAATGCACAGCAGCATCTATGCCCTATCTTCTGACTCTTTTATGTCTTCTACTATTATGAGTTATTTTCTTCAGAATTTTTCAGCATGCATCTTATGATATTATGGGTACTTCCTAGATTAAGCTATAACCCAAGCGCTGTCAGCATTGTAATGATATGTGCACAGCCCAGGGAGGTCGGCTGGTATTCTAATCAGGGAAGCCACACTCTAGAGGCAGCTATAATGAGCAATCCTATTATCTGTGTCTCTTCTTACAGCCGACACTTTTCTAATTAACATACTGAATTGTGGAGATGGATTTTAATTGGTAAAGACGGTGGACTTTTTACTAGCATTCTGAATATCTGGTAGCCATCTGGATGGTAAAATGAAAGTTATTCAAGATTTACAGATGGTTAAATATATTCAAGAGATTCTTACTACCTTTATATGAATATAGTAAAAGAAAAATTTTTGCCCTGTAAATGGTTTTCCACTAAGCTCTGAACTCTGGGGAATTCTAGCTCCCTAATGCTCAGGGAATTGTACTTGGTAAAGAAACCCAGGTTCTGAAATCTAGTGAGCCTTCCAGCCAGGCAGGAGGCAAAGCACAGGAAAGGACAGGACAATGGGATGGTCTCAGATCTACACAGGAAACAGTTCTCATGAACTATTTTTTATCTCATATTGATCAATGTTCTATTTTAAAATGTGAATGTAGTCCAGTGATTATGATAGGATGGTTTGATACAACTTCCGTTACAGAATGTGGCAGTGAGCCTGTAGAGGGAGAGGTAAACTCTCACCATTCCCACTTCCTTGCTGGCTACCATAAACTATTCAGTTATCCTCACCAGCATTTTCTAAGAGCAGTGCATGACCAGCCTGGCTTAAAGAGAGAAAGTTTCCAGGGCTGAGCCCCTGACCTCCATTCCTCTTTATTTATGTACTGCACCTGGGAGATCTCATTCACTTCCATTACTTAAATAACCATCCAGGGGCTAAGAGCCTGTGAATCACCTATCTCTCCAGACCATTACAGTCAACTGTCTACAAAATCTTCCCTTGGATGACCCATGGCATGTTCAACACAGAATTTACCATCTCAGCATTCCTCCACAGCCCCTAGCTAGCTCTTTTGGTATCCTAGTCTTAGTGATTCCAAAACTTGTCCGCAGAGTGACAGCAAGCATTATCTGTAAAAACAGAGTACCGGCAGCACTCCAGCCCCATTCCCTGCGATGTGTGTGGAGCTGCTTTCTAGCAGTTCTAGACCTGCAGACTCACAAGGATCGGGCATAACGTCTCTACAGGTTTGCAATAAAAATGGCCTTCAATACAACTACATTGCAAAGAATGGGAAAGAAACACATAGAAAAAAGCAAAACAGTAGAGTCTGTGGTGGAATAGGTATGGGACTGGTGCTTAGTGAAAGGGAAGGCAGTGTATTTCCTGAAGTGGAATGGATTTGCAGATTCTGATCACGCATGGAAACCTGAAGAAAAGATTGTCCAGGGTTAATTGAAGCATTTCTTAATTCTCAAGAAGCTGGTTAGGAAAAAGATGGTACAGGAAGAAAATCTATACTTGATGTGAAAACATGAATGCAGGAGTTCTCTTGCAAAAATCCTCAAAAGAGAAATTTTACCCCTACCAATAACTTCCCTACCCAGATAAGGAAACTAGACATCTTTATTTCAGTGAGGGCAAAGCAAAGGAGAAATGAGACACCCCTGACAAACCAAGAAGCTCCACCAGAGGTCTTAATTTGAATGAATAACAGGTGCCGTGGACGGTTATGGTACTGGAGAATTGATGCTTCTCATGAAATGGCAAGATTCAGATGAGGCTGCTCAAAGCAGCAAACTGAAAATGTCCTCAAACTGTAACTGCTCTTTATGAAGAGAGACGAACTTGGTATCCTTGTCCAGAAAGTAAAGGTCAATGATAATTTGCATGACATATGTGTCTTGGTATTTGATTTGCTAGTGTGAAAAAATAACTACATTCTAAGAGAAATCAAGTTTAATATGTTTGTTTTGAAAACAGTATTGGATGAGTCACTGGGTTTTCTGTTTGTTTGTTTGTTTGTTGTGCATCAATAGCCCTGGTTACTTTGAATAAAAAAGCTTTCTGTAGTTGCTTCCTTTATTGGAAAGAACATTTCATAGTGTCATATGTTTCCCGCTGCTTTTCTAAGTATTGGGGAAATTGTTGGGCTCTGATTGAGGCAAACTCAATCAGGACTCATTTTTTAGCTCACATGCTTAAGGACCAATCTGAGCTTTTATTTGCTTCTGCGTGTATAAATAAAATAATTATATAAGCTTTTTAAACATTCGCCAAACCCAAAACCATGAGTGATAAACCCATGTTTCTGAGATACCATCATTCTGAACAATTTAAAAATAAATCACTTCCAGTTAAACTGAAAGTTTTCCTGAAGCCATCATCTTTCAAGTTAAATAAATGACTCTGTGGTGAATTGTACAGTTTAAAATGAGTAATTTCCAAGCAGCTATATCAGAATCTATGTCTTTCATCACAAATGCAGCAGTTTTCTTGCAAAATTCCTAAAAAGAATTCTACCACTGCCAACAACTTCTCCACCCAAATAAGGAAACTTTACAAAACCTGTTTTATTTTGTTTTTTACTTTGGTAAGATTTGTTAACGGAACGTTTAAAGATTCCTAGTAACCCATTCCTTTATGATAAGTTCAAATCTGGGTCCTAAAAGGTCATGATTCACAGAATGTCTGCAACTTGGCTCAGGGAAACCCACTCAGATGGTTAAGAGGTGTTCACAATGTAGGACCTGCTAGAACAAATGAAAAACTTGTGTAATCTAAATTACGCATAGTTTTCTTGACCCCAACTCATTCTTTACACGTAGGCTCAATCTTTTCAGTATTTGGATTACTAGCTCAGCAGAAGCCAGGAAAAAACTTCGTAGTGGTCAAAAATGTTATACTACTGTATATTGTTTACTTCATTGTGAATGACAGTGAGCAGAGGTCAATAAGTAGCTTTATATTTCTTTACAAAAACACAGAGCCCCAGCTTCCACTGTAACCTTTTTGAATAAAAATCTGTCCAGTCAGGACCAAGGAATCTGAATTTTTAAGAAGCACCTCAGATGATTCCAGTTCACCACCAGATTTCGGAAGCACTGCCCTGTATGGCCAAATAGCACCACCATCCACCTGGTTGCTCCAGCCAAAGACTGAGTATCATAGACCGCACGACTAAAAGGGGAAATAAACAGAATTGGAACAGGTGCTACCCATCCAGTTTAAGATGCAAAGATCTGCCACTGGTCTGTGTTCCCTCCTTTTTGTCTATTTTGAAAGCAATTTATTTTATTTGTTTATTTTTTTGAGACAGGGTCTCACTATGTAGTCCAGTCTGGCCTTGGACTGACGATGTAGCCCAGAGTGGCCTCAAACTCATAGTGACCTCCTGTCTCAGCCTTCTGAGTGCTGGAATTGTAAGCCTGCTCTACCACTTCCAGCCTGAAATTTATTATTCTGTAATATTCTGCTTCTCCTTTTCTAGGAAAAGGACTACCTGGTTGTAGTCCACAGTCTTGAGCTTTTCTTTGAGAGCACTTATAGTGATAATATTGGAATTCTTTATTTTTTTGCCATAATTGGCTACATGCATTGGTATTGGACAGCAAGGATGACTTTTAAAATAAATTGTAGGTAACCCATTTCTGGGTATTAGAAAGGAGCTTAGAGTACGTTGAACTAGAGATTAGGTCTTCAAAGTGTTGATAGTTAGTGTATGTGATAATTAATTGTGATATATCAACTTGACTTGAGTAAGATCCACCTAGCAGATTAGTAAATTCTGGGTGTGTCTGTAGATGACTGACATGTATGCCAGCAAATTTAGGAGGGAAGGCCAATCCTGGATATGGGTGGCACCAACCAACAGGCTTGGACAGAATAAAAGGGAAAAAGAGGGAGAGGTGTTTTCCTTTTTGAGGAGCTCCAGTCTCTGACTTGCCTTTGGGTGTTAATTTTCAGTTTCTTTGGCCTTCCAGCACTGACTCTTTAACTTCCAACGGATACTGTTCAGCCACTGGGCCCACACTCACACCACTGACTGTGCAGTGAGATTCCAGGCCTTCAATCTTTGACCGCTACTAGACGCTCCAGCTCTCCAGCCCACAGATCACCATTTTGGATTTTTCTTTCCCTGATCTTACAGGCAGTAGGATTCTTCTTCTGATCCTGTCAGCCTACCTCATAAATCCCTTGTGTAGTCATACTTATATTTTATATTGAATCTGCCCCTCTAGAGAATGCTAATATAGTGTATAATAAAGGTCCACAAGATCTCTTGTGACAAATATCACTCTCAACCAACGCCCAAGACAAACCTCTCTGAAATGAGGGTGAAGACCCTTTTGACTCCTTTCCACTGATTCAAATACCAGTGAAGGCTCCTATTGCACTACTGGAGTAGATCTGCTATAATTGCTTTATACAGCAATGTATTCTCCAAGTAGATTGTGCAGATCCTAAAGGTAGCTGCACCACTGAGATTCCTGGGCATGAAGCATGGTGCTGTGGAGCTGGATGAGACCTTAGAGAAGCTGATCCCACTCCAACATTCAGTGCATTTTCAAATGGACTCTTGCTGAAAGGCTCAGCTCCAATAGCTGGGTCAGATAGAAAAGAAGCTCCAGAGACCAAGATGGCTTCTTTGAGTGCATACAGGAAATGATCCCTCAAAGCAGGGATGTGACTTCACTTTTTATGCTACTGGTCTCATCTTCTTTTCTGGCCTTGTCCTACTTAAACTACCATAATGGTCAAGGCAGGGTGAGCCAGGCAAGGGTGAGCCTAATGCTAAGTGGATTTGAAGAGGGCCTAGACCCAGAGTCACCATGCAGACCCAAATCACTCACAGAAAGATACAGACAATCCTGCACACATTGTCACAAAAGACATTATCTAGATGATACTGATGTATACTTCCTCAAAAGCTCTTCTGCCAGGGTTTTTGTTTGCCTGTTTTGTAACTAAAGCAAACATTTTCCCACAGATACTTTTAAAAAGAGGTGATGAAATTTTATCAGGCTTAGATATACCTGAGATCAAATAGGTTTCTGAGCTTGGCTCTTTTCCTGTTAAATCCGCCATTCCTTGGGGACCTATGTTCAAGATCCAGGTAACTAACCTGTAAAAGAATTTTTGATTCAAGGTGTTTTTTTTTTTTAAAGGGAGAATTCATTCCCTTCTGGATCAATGGAGAAAGAACTGTTCTCATCACTGTAAAAGATTATTTCCTCTAAGTGTTCAACGAGCTGGGCGTGGTGGTACACACCTATCATCCCAGCACTTCATGACGCTGAGACAGGAGGATCGCAAGTTGGAGCACAGCTCCCACAACTTAGGGACTCAGCAAGATTCTATCTCAAAAAATAAGAAGGGCTGGATGTAGCTCATGATGAAGGCCTTGGATTTAATCCCCCATATCAACAGGGTGGACCAAGGGTCCAACAAAGGACAAATAAAAAGATTCATTCAAAGTACTTGAAAATTAGACACTACAAATTTCGTCTAATACAAGGGATAATCAAAATACATGAAAGACACATTGCCATTAGTCCTCAAATACTCTCCCTCTGAACACATGTCTCATCATCCTTGCCACTTTCTGCAGCAGTTCCGTAAGTCCTCTTTCACAGATGTCCTTGCAAAGTGTGTCTAAAAGTACAGGGAGTGCAGCTGTTGAGTTCTATCCAATGGAAAGGCAGGTTCATAAAGACCATGGTGTATCCTCACCCACTTCATTCCTTGTATCTGGCACTGTGCAGCTTTTGGCTCTTCCCCAAAGTAAAAATGACCATAAAAGGTCAATGTTTTGAATTTAGGACATCAGGGCATACATGACAGTAGAACTGAACACACACATGAAAAAGGACTTCGAAAACTGCTTCAGGAGGGCAGAAGACTGGCATAAGTGTGTTTGAAGCGAGGAGGAGTATTTTGATGGATGTTAATGACAATGTACCTTCTAATATAATAAATCTAAAAAAAAATTTAAACAGACAGTATTCTTTTTAGCACAACTTGTATTAACTTAAGTAACTCAGTAAAAATAACCAAGAAAGACAATAGAATGGTGATCCTAGTTTTTTTGATAATCCTTTAAAGAGACTAACTTTGCACCTACAGAAACGGTATAAACGGGACCTGGATGAAAGAGATCCTTTCTTCTCAAGGCCCTTCTGCCACCTGTGTCAACTTTCTGCCCTTCTTAGAACAAACATACCCACAGGTGTCTCCTCTGTGCCTTGCTTCTGTCTGAGCTCCTGAAACAACGCCGTGCACACACACAGCCATAGTCACGGACCCACCACTTGGCTAGCATTCACTTCATTATGATAAAATGCTCACCTTTCTGAAGTCCTTGAAATGTGACCAGGGTGGTGCTGACAAAGAGGAGTCACTGTTGTGAACTGACTCTCTTCCCCCAGAGCATTAAGGAAGTTTGTAAGGCATTTTCAAAGCAGGGCTCATTCAGTGTGCTCCAACAATCTAAGAAGGCAGATGTGGTAGGAGCACACTGATTTTTCATTGTGTTATTTTTATTAACAATCCTATTGTAATTATTAGAACTCTCTAATTGGAATATAGAATGCATCCATCCGTAGCATGTGGATTATGAATTACTGTATTAGAACTTACGTGGCTTCTTTAAATCACCTCAGATCAGAGTAGTGTGACTCAGTTATATTTTTCTTACTGTATCAATATATTAACAGCAGTACTGATAATAAACACTGGGAACTGTATTCCCTAGAATAGAAAGACAACTCCAAGGTAGAACAGACTCAGGCACCAGGAAGGCACGGCCTTAGTCATCTCTCCTCCCCGCCAGGGCTCCCCCTTTTATTCTGGACGGACACTCACACTGATCATTGGTGTGCAAACCACCAAGCTTGAAGCTTGAGTGTCCCACCCGCATCTCCTGTATGTTTTGTGACTGTTGTTTCTTTTTATTTATTTATTTTTTACTTAGCACATATTTGTAGTATTTCTCTTTTTAAAGATTAATGTATGAGCCGAGCATGGTGGTGCATGCCTGTAATCCCAGCACTCAGAAGGATCGCTGTGAGTTTGAGACCAGCCTGGGCTACAAAGGGAGCTCAAGGCCAGCCTGAGCTGTATAGCGAGAGCCTGTCTCAAAAAAAGAAAAATAAGATTAACGTATGAGAAAGTCACCTAGTAGCCAAAAGAGTGCATGCCTGTTCTCTCCGTGCTTGTGTTTTCTCTTTACTTGTTTTTGGGGCTCTGAAAACTTTGCCCATATGAGGCCCCATTGGGCTCCATCCCCAGTCCTCCCAATGGCTCTGAAGCCTCAGCCTGGCACCACTGGCCTTGAGAGCTGGCACCATGCCAAGAGATCACCTCAGAGAATCTTAAAAAGGCCCTTGGTGGTTCTTTGACCTGGAGCAACTGCTCTCCCTCCTGACGGAATATTAGAACCATTTGAGGCACTTTTTAAAAATCCCCATCTAGCTGTGGCTTTGTGGCTGTGGTAGAACCATTTGATGAACTCTGATTTTTTTTGCTGATATTTTTGTCTGGTTCATCTGTCTATTTGTGACAGTGGGGTACTGAAGTCTCCCACTATGACTGGATTTGTGTCGGTCCGTCCTTTTATGCCAAGTAGCGTCTTTTATGAAGATGGGTATCCCACAACAATCTTCACAGAGTTCGTACCACCACTAAGGAAGTCAGTGTAGATACCCGCTCCTGGGCATATTCCCGAATGTATTAAAGTCAGCATGCTGTAGTGATACATGCTTATCCATGTTACAGCAGTGTGATTCGTAAGAGCCAAGCTGTGGAAACACCCTAGATGCCCATCAAAGGATGAATGCATAGAAAATGTTGCACATTTACACGATGGAATAAGAAGAATGCAATCATGTCAGTTGCAGGGAAATTGATTAGAAATTAGAGACCATCATGTTAAGTGAAATAAGCCAGACTCAGGAAGTTAGATTCCATATGTTTTCTTTTATATGAAAAACCAAACAAATAAATAAAATAGCGAGGAGATCACAGGAAATGAGGAAGTAGAGTACTGGAGGTGGGAAAGGGGATTAGAGGCAGGGGGTGGGAAGGGAGAGAGGGATACGAGATAGAAAAAGACTAAGACATGTTAAATGCATACACCATTTTACCAAAATGAACCTCGCCATTCTTTATTACCAATATGCACTAATTAAAAAATCTCCATTCAAATCCATCCTTGATTCAGACTCCTTGGTTGGGAGTCTAGCATCAGGATTTTCCTTCCTTCCTTCCTTCCTTCCTTCCTTCCTTCCTTCCTTCTTCCTTTCTTCCCTCCCTCCCTCCTTCCCTCCTTCCCTCTTTCTTTCTTTCCTTTCTTCCTTTGTCTTTCACTGAGCTACAGCTCCATTTAAAATAATTAATTTTGAAACATGGTCTTGCTAAGTTGCCCAGGCTGGGCTTGAATTTGAAAGCCTCCTGCCTCAGCTTCTCAGAGTGCTAGGCATGTGCCACTACATGTGGAGATCAGGACGTTTTAAGCCTTTTCCCAACCAGGGTTGGAATGCTCTTGTGGAGTTATGGCTAGGGGTTCTTAATGTCATGGAGGTTCCATGGCTTCCTCAAAGGATCTGTGATCTCTTGGAGCTCATAAACCGCGTCTGACCCAAACTCCCAGCTGGTCCTTGGATCTCCATACCACCCCAAGTGGTCCTTCCGCTTTGGTTTAGTGACGGAATGTAAACACTGCTCCTCTCAGCTTAGAACAGTTCTACATCAAATTCCTTAAGGCAAGGGAGTGCAAGCTCCGCCTTGAATAAAATCCACAGAGCACTAGTCAGAAGGTTGCATTCCAGTCCTTGTGTGCAGTTGTTTATCTCATAGAGGGAAAAACGGAGGCACAGAGAAGTGAGGTCTCTTGCCCAAGCTAGCAGACTTAATGATAAGTTAGGAAATGAAGGCTCCCTGCTTCCCTCCTGTCCAGGACACGTCAGCGAGTCACCCAAAGGGATGATCTGAGGTGCACACTTGGAGTGAACTGTCCCCGGCCCTGTGTAGTACTGCTTCTTAGGCGGCCGTTCATCCTGGGCAGTGGGGAAGACATGCAGCCCGTCTCCTCCTCCGTTCTGGGCACCTCCCAGCCCGCCTGTCTCCACATGTACAGAGGGGAAGGCACTGGGCATGAGCTTGGGTGGTCATGCTGGTGCAGCACAAGGTCCCAAAGAGACATGCTACCCCTTCCTCCAGAAGTACAGGTGCAGGGGACAGTGCGTGGGGTCTGCCTCTGGTCCCTGGGAAGGTGATACAGATGATAAAACAGTGATCTGAATATGGATGCTCCCCAAGATGGATCTGTAAATATGCAGGATTTAAGTGGTCTTCCAGAAGCACTGACTTGCTTAGAGTGGAATCAGCTCCTTAATCATCCGGAGTAGATTTAATACTACAACATCTTCTGTTCACTACTGAGCAGCCCAGAACAAGTTCTCAACCTCCCTGAGCCTGGCTGCCTCCTCTGTGAACCAGAGTAACACCCAGCTTTGAACTGTTGTACGGAGTAAATTATGTGACACAAAATAGCCAGTGGAGTGCCTGGGACATAGGCTGTGCTGTTGACAGCTGTTATTATTAATATAATAACCAGAACGCAAATATTAGGATGACAAACTGTCCCACATCTTAAATCACCACACAACACATTTTTGATGACAGCGGTGACATCGTAGCCAATTTTGAAATTTCAATTCCCACCTGCAGAGCTTGACATAAAGCTCTGCCCATGGTAGGTACAGGATTTGAGTTTGATTTGTCCCCTCTGAAGCTTGGGTTCAAATTTAATCCCCATAATGGGAGATGAGAGGTGTGGTCGGGTGGGACTCTTCAGAGGTGGTTAGGGATCTGCTCTCCTGAATAGACCAAGCTGTTCCCGTGACTGGCAGGTGAGTGGGTTCATGGAGCATCTGGAGAGTTAGGTGCGCTGTGACAGCCAGCTTGGTGAGGTCTCCAGTGGACATCCTGTCTCTCATCACCTCATGCCCTGCTCTACTGCAGGACTCTGCCAGGCCCTCAGCCTATCTGGCTCCTTGACTGTGGACCAGAACTGTGAGCCCACATAAACCTTTCTTCTTTATAACTTACCAGCTCTGTGGTACTGTGTTTTAACAGAAACAGTCTAAGATAGTAGGCATCAGGAAGAACCCATACTGAAGTGAACAGAATGGCCATCCTTACCTGATCATTCTGTTCCATCAGGGGTATTTCGGATCCGGGTTCTCCCTCGAGGCTGACAGACTCAATGCACTCAGCAAGTGTGTCCTCAGTCACTTCTCCGTGGAGAGGGGGCTCCGGGGCAGTGGTGTCTGTGCACAGTGCTGGGTTCCCATGGGCAGTGGTCTCTGCACCCTGACCAGCTGCATTCTCATGTAAATCATCTCCTCCGGGGTCAGCTGGTACTGGGTCACTTGAACAGGTAGCTGAATCACACTGTCCTGCTGCTTCTTCAGGTAAAGAATCACTAGCCGGTGTCTTGGGCATCTCAGTCATCTCTGCTCTATCTCCAGTGGCTAAGGTGTCACCAGCATCGTCAGACATTTTAATATCTGTCAACATGATTACAAATACTTTATGCTTTAATGTGATCATTAAACTTTCATTGAAAGCTCTGAACAATTCAATTAGGCCTGGTGGTGGTAAACTTCCTCCTAATAAGTAACTTTATGCAACTTTATTGTAGCCTGAATAATGGTCCCCAAAGGTATCTATCCCCTAATCCCTGGAACTTGTGAATGTTCCTTACATGGCACAAAGGACTCTGCAGATACCATGAAGGATCTCAAGACAGGAAATCATCTTGCTTTACCTGAGCATCCCCACCAGACAACCAGAGGGAGACGTGACTACAAGGGGAGGTGGTGTGAGGGCAGGAGCAGAGCAGCACTCTGAGGATGAAGAGAGGGGACACAGCCCAGGAACACAGGCAGTGCTGGAAGTTGCAGGCAGCGAGAAGGCCATTCTTCCTCTGAGACTCTAGGGGAAAGCAGCCCTGCTGGCACCTGGACTGTAGCCCAGGGAAACTAATTTTGGACCTCTGACCTCCAGAACTGCAAGACAATAAATCTGTACAGATACAGGCTGTTCAGCTTATTGTAACTTAATATAACAATAGGAAACAAATGCAAACCAACGGGCCTATCTTTAAACTTTCAAGGATATCTCACTTGGCATGAGGGACATGTATGTGCGAAGTAATAACATTACCTGTGTCTGTAAAATTATTTCATCCGACTTTATTACCTTTGTAGAGATTAACGAAAGCCTAGAGAATACTTGAAAGCTTATTTAAAAAGATGTGTCACTAGGGATGTGCAGCAAGGACACATACACATGTAAGTGCACTTTGTTGGGGACCAGCTGGGGACCAGGTCTGGGTTCTGGCCAGTCAGTAGTTCAGTCAGGAAACACAGGGTGAAAGGGAGATAAATGACATATGAAGCCAAATAAGAACGTAGCCAAGACGCAGTAAACTACCAAGTAGAAAAGTCCTTCAGAAGCCTACAAGTCACTGACATCACGTAGAAAGGCGCTGCCAACACAACTTTCTGCGATGATGAAAATGTTCAGTACCTGCACTGTCCAATAAGTGGATTCTGAGCACCTGGACTGTGGCTAGTGCAAGTGAGAACTAAACGTTTCATTGTGTTCAATTTTAGATAATTTAAATTTGTATAGGCACACGGGGCTCAGGGCTGCCCTAATGGATAGCATAAATGGAGAAGACTGGCTCAAGGGGATGTCTGATCCAAAAGGAAGGCAGAGAGTTCTGGCTACACAACAAGGCAAATCTCAGGCAAATAAGTGGGCAATTGTTGACTTTAGTTTTTACCAACTGGTCAAATCTCATGTTGCTGCTGAAACCATGGCATGTGAGAAGCTATTTAACACACTAGCTGCATGGTGGGACGGGTTTCTCACATGGCTCACACTAACCCTCTTGACCCCAGAAAGGCTGTCTGGTCTTTTCTGATGCTTGATCTTCTTTGGTGGGTCACGTTCCTCCCTGACAGCCTTCACACACTGCTTCCATGCTGCGGCTTTCAGATATCTACTCCATTCCACAGACAGGACGAGCAGTCGTGTTTAGATCAAGGCAGTAACTGCTAATGGGTACAAGATTTCTCTTAGCGATGATAAAAATGTCCTACAATTACATGGTGGTAATAGATGTACATTCTGAGAAATATAAGAAAAACTATTAAACTTTGCCTTTTTAAAAAATGAATTTTGTAGGACAAGAATGTATTTAAATAGTAGCTATCTTTTTTTTTTTTTAATTCTGCTTCTAAATAAGTAGTTCTAAAGGCCAGCTGGACATTTCTTTCTGTCCCAAAGGGAAGCTGTCCTGCTCTTAAAACCAGACCTTGTCTTTTGTGTTTCTCTAAACCACACCCAGATGTCTCCTAATAATCCAGGCTTAAAACTTCAGAACTGTGACCAACCTTTCATCTTTCCAAAAATATATCATGTCAATAGCTATCAATTATCGAGCACCTACTATACCCAGGCCATTCCAGTGTGTTATCTCCTGTGAGTTGGAAGTGATGAGCTCCATTGTACACAGAAAGGAACTGGGGCTCCGAGGTCACACTTTTAGTAAATGACAGATCTGAAACTTGAGCCCACGTCTGAGACTGAGTCACATCAGAACCCTAGCTGCAGCGCTGCCTGCCTCTTCCTTTCCGTTCAATCAGTGGCCAAATCCTGGAGAGAGGCTCACTGTTCAGAATCCATGTCTTTCCATTTCCACTGCCAGGTCCTCACTGTGATTCATGCTGTTTCAGGACTGCGTTCACCACCACTCTCCCCGCTGCTTCCCACCCTTCATCTCCTGGCTCCGATCCTCAGGGATTCCCCCTCTTGTCCCCGCTGAGAGGAGGCCTCCCCTCCAGCTGGCAGCACTTGGCTTATCTCCTACTGGTCCCTTCCAAAACTTTAAATGAGACAATATGCGTCTCTGTTCACAGTCACCACCGCAGACCCTCAGGAGGGTTTGGTTCAGTTTTTTTCTTTTTAAATCCAGTTTAGGCTCAGGTAAAACTATTTCTCCTTAACTCTTTGTTTCTCTCATTGGATTTAATTTTTCGTCCTCTGAACCCTCAGACTGATTTGTGGCTACTTCACCCTGGAACATCATAATTCTGTGATTAGAGGTGCTTGAACTTTCCCCTATTATACTGTAATTCTGTGACGACAAGGGTCTTCCCTGTTCTGCTTTCCCATTTTACACCGCACTTAACATGGCTTTTTGCACACAGTCAGTACATGTGCTGCTTGAGCGGTATTAACATTTGAGTAGTGAAACTCAGGTGCTCCGTGTGGCAGGTGTTCTAAGTGACTCTATAACTTCACAGTCTTTTATTCCTTTACCTCTCAGTTAACTGAAGGTGCTAGCTTTCTATCACTATAACAAACTCCTCATATAAAGGGAAACGCCTCTTATAAAGAGACAAGGTTTATTCTGGCTCAAAGTTTGGCGGTTTCAGCCCACGACTGGTTGGCCTTGGTGCTCTGGGGCCTGTGGGGAGGCAGCTCATTGTGGCAGGAGCGTGTGGCACCTCGTGGCCAGGAAGTGAAAGTGACAAAGAGGCTGGGGTCCCACCCTTCCCTTTCTCCATCGCCTCTCAAGAGCCTTGACCTGGGAGCCAAGCCTTTAACACGTGACTTTGGAAGACACTATAGATCCAAGGCATAACACTGAGTTAGAAAGTCTAACTCAACTCCTGCCAGAGCTGCATTCAGCGGGGATGCGCCTGCCAACAAACCTCATGGTAGGAAAGGCAGCGCCTGCTTATTGCCCTCTGGCCGGTGTACTAAGTATTGAACCTTCAAGGTTGGCCACAGGCTGTCAAGGAGCCTGCCCATTTGAAATAGTAAAGCACGGCACAAGGCCACTGTGCCGCAAACGGGTTATTATTGTGGATTATGGGAGGGGATGGAGTTGGGAGGGGAATGGAGTAGATCTGACGGGGGCAGCTTGAAAAAAAGGTTTTGGAATCAGGACTGGCCTAGGGCACTCAGTTGGCAAATTACAACTTGCTGGCCAGATGTCACCCTCTGCCTGTCTCGGTTAATAAAATTTTACTGGACAGACACATATCCTTTTGCGTACAGCTTCTCTAGCATGACAAAAGGCTATAATATTTACTATCTGGCCTGTCACAGAAAATGTTTGCTGGCCCCTGGCCTAGGACATTATTTGATGGCCACATCCGAAAGATTTCTGTCTTGATCTATGCTGTTCCCACCTGGGTCGTTAGGTCCAAGCCTTCGGGAAAATAAGTGACACGTCAACTTTACTTTTATTCCCATGTTTCATATGTAGCTGGTCACAGACATAATCTGATATTTTTATTTGTAAGGTAATTTGAACATTCTTATTGTTAATTTGGGTTATTAAGAAACTCCGATATATGTCACTTTTCCATAAGCAGGAATATGAGAATAAATCTGGCTATGATAAACATTTATGGGCAAACAAAAGCCATTACGGACCCTTTGTCCTAAATGCATTGTTATGCTGTCCATAATAGACTCTAAAACATTTTAGCATGTACCGTGTGACATACATGTACTTTAATTAGTTTAACCTTACACCCTGAGGGTGGTTGGTTACAACTGAAGAGATTCATGAATATGCTCTCCAGGATTCTTCAGCAAGCATTTTAAAATCTGTAACTGGGTGTTCACTTTTCAGGAGGGTTTGGCTGCTGACTGGAATTCCCGGGTATGCTAATCAGCATCAGGCGCTGAGAAATCATCCCCACTTCTGGAACGGAGAGTGTTTCATGGTAGGTGCGCCGGTGAGCATAATGTCCTGGTACCTCCTGGCTTCCCACCACTACAGCGTAAGACTTCACTGGGCCCAGTGGCCTGGCACCTTTTGGAGTAGGTTTTCTAGTGCGGCGAGCTGACTGCATAAGGCTGAGGCAGGAAGCCGAGAAGTGTGGGATGTCCTGCTTCTTAGAACAGAGGCCTGAAAGGACAGTGAGCTAGGACTTGGAACAACAAGAGTGGGGTGAGTAACTAAGTCTGGGTGCTAGTCCACAGGACAGTATGCAGACAGACTCCATTGGAGAACTTAGACCCTCTTCACAGACCTCTCGGTAGGGAGAAGGAAGCAGAGGAGGAACCCTACAGCGCTCACCTACCTCTGATGGCCTAATCACCTTAGGTCATTTCCCTGAAGGGCAGAAAAACGCTGCCATAAAACTCTTCTCTACAGCTGTTCTGCACACAATCTGCAACACAAAACTTTGGCAAATAGCAAAAATAAATAAATAAATGGAAATAGAAATAGAAATATTTAAAAAGATTTAAATATCAGCCTTAAGGTGCTAAACTGATAGCGCTAAGATATTTACTGATTACTCATATAGTAGAAAGACCAGACACTCACACTCATTTAAATAAAAAATGGTCACCTACTTTAACTTCTAATTGTGTGTACTTCTAATCTCTATGTACTCCTATTATAACTCTTTAAATAAATCCCTAAACCAATTTGTTGTGGTAGATCTCTATTAATCCTGGATTCTGTTGTGATGTGAAAAATGTAATCATTTTCAAGATTGTGGCCTTCTGTCTGCATCCACTGGAAACTGCTGAGTGCACAGCTGTCTCTGAGAAGGGACTGTGGGAGCTCCCCAGGCCATCCGCAGTGGAACGACTGATGTTTACTGGGGTGATCCCAGCTCTGTCTGCCTGTGCCATAAGCACAGTCACAAGTCCTTTCTGATTTCTGGCTTTGAACACTGGTCATGGCAGCCGTGACCATGGCTTTGAAGCTAGAAAGTCTCAACCCCCAGAAACAAGGAGGCTGCTTCAGAAAACTCCAAGGGAAGGATGACATATAAAGAACTCTTTGTGGGCTGGGAATAAGTTCGCTTTTCATGAGCAAATTCATTCACCACCTAAAATGCTCCTAGGACTATGCAAGGTGTTGGAGCAGCAGCACCAGAGCTTCCTAAATAAGTGTAGAACAGAAGAGGAAGGCACTGTCTTTCTGAAATGAACAATCTGTTTGAGGAGCTAGCATAAAACTGCTAAAAAGCCATGTAAAACAGCACATCAAATAAGAGGAAAACGTGCTGGGACCAGACAGATCGCATGCAAGGGGGAGTCTGAAAGTGGCTTTGGTATGGTTATTATGGCATGGTGGGACGCACATTTGCGTCCCATCACCTGGAATGAACTCTAGACATTCAAGATGGACATCTGACGGGGACAAGAGAATGTGTGGAGGAAGAGAGAGAGGTGAGGGGGTGGGTCCTGGGGTAGAAAGAGCTGTGCCTTGCAGCCGTGGCCTCGGGTGGCCAAGTTTCTCTGCGGGCAAACAGCCTGCTCACCCTTTCTGGGCCTCCTCACTTCATCCTCTTGCAAGTAAATGGGCAATAACAGCTGGGTACTTGGTTCTTTCTAAACCCTGACTGCAGCCCTGGGGCCAGACTCTGATGATGGAGAGACGTGGACACGATTTTGAGTTTTTCATAAATCTAAATGTGTTAAACATAAAGCTGCCTTTATCTTGCAAATTTAGATTCCGTGCTTTACTTGGTATTAAAGTGTCTCTCATTTTACTAAAAAGCAGTGACAGTGGATGGATTTATTTTTTAATGGCCTCACTTGGCAAAATCTAAGTGTGGTAACATGGAAGTCTGTATGAGATCACCTCCCGCAGTCAAAGAGTGCTGGTAAGCAAAGGACCAGGGACAAAACCTCTGGCTGAGGGGCTCCCAGCTCCCATGGGGAGTGTCAAGTACAGGTACAGGGTCCCAGAGGCGAGTCCATGTGTCCAACTGGCAATTTTCCGCCACAAAGATGAGACCTATTTGTTCCTCTGTTTAAAAACTTGGGTTGCTGAGTTATTTAGGCTGCACTGGAAGTTTCAGTCCTGCCCCCCGGATGACTGGGATTACAGATTTAGCAATTTAGCAAAAAATTGTCATTAAAAATTTTAAAAGAACTGGGGAGGTCACTCAGGGTGAATCCCTGGGTTTAGACACCAGTACAAGAGGAAAAAAGATCCTGTGAGTGCAAGGATATCGGCACAGCAGCCGTGGCCCCTCATAATTCAGCCCCGATCTCCGTCTCTCACTACACTCAGAACTCCCACACGGTCACATGACCACCCCCCC